>JAFEUB010000211.1:1532500-1534502 GCA_024529925.1 Ophthalmolycus amberensis | reverse complement strand
CTAGAGTACGAGGTGGTAGTACTGCGCTAGAGTACGAGGTGGTAGTACTGCGCTAGAGTACGAGGTGGGTAGTACTGCGCTAGAGTACGAGGTGGTAGTACTTGCGCTAGAGTACGAGGTGGTAGTACTGCGCTAGAGTACGAGGTGGTAGTACTGCACTAGAGTACGAGGTGGTAGTACTGCACTAGAGTACGAGGTGGTAGTACTGCACTAGAGTACGAGGTGGTAGTACTGTAGTAGAGTACACATGTGAGGTACTTATACTGTACTCGGGTACTCTTGTTATAAATATATTGAGGAGTTTATTATGAACCAGCAGCTCATTAGTTTATTCATAAAGTATTTTAAGAGTTCAAACATGTTTTCATGTAAATACTTTAGAGATGAATCATTTAACGTGTGAACAGATGAGACTTTGTGTATGAAGTGAATATTAAAGATGACGAGACGTTATTGTTCAGAACAAGTCGTGTTTTATTCATTCTACTCTCGGGCCATCAGCTTCTGCTTCTTCAGCTTCTTCTGGGAGACCTGCAGAACGAAACTCAGGGTCAGAGAAACACTAGCACGAGGTACTAGCACGAGGTACTAGCACGAGGTACTAGTACTACGAGCTGCTCAGATTTAAACGCTTTGTTTTCATGTTCATCAAAGGTGTCCTAAGGCGTCATCAGTGCAGCACAGAGGCTCCTCCCCCCTTCCCTACATCCTCCTCCCTTCTTCTTCTGGCCACCCTCCTCCTCCCCCCCCCTCCTCCTCCTCCTACCTCCTCCTTCTGGGCCACCTCCTACTCCCTCCCCTACCACCTCCTCCTCCCCCCTGCCTACTCCTCCTCCTCCTCCTTTCTGGGCCACCTCCTCCTCCCCCCTCCCTCCCCCTCCTCCCTTCTTCTTCTGGGCCACCTCCTACTCCCTCCCTCCCCTTCCCTACCTCCTCCTCCCCCTCCTCCCTTCTTCTTCTGGGCCACCTCCTACTCCCTCCCGTCCCCTTCCCTACCTCCTCCTCCCCCTCCTCCTGGGCCACCTCCTCCTCCCCCTCCTCCCTTCTTCTTCTGGGCCACCTCCTACTCCCTCCCTCCCCTTCCCTACCTCCTCCTCCCCCTCCTCCCTTCTTCTTCTGGGGCCACCTCCTACTCCCTCCCTCCCCTTCCCTACCTCCTCCTCCCCCTCCTCCTGGGCCACCTCCTACTCCCTCCCTACTCCCTCCCTCCCCTTCCCTACCTCCTCCTCCCCCTCCTCCCTTCTTCTTCTGGGCCACCTCCTACTCCCTCCCTCCCCTTCCTCCTCCCCCCCCTCCTCCCTTCTTCTTCTGGGCCACCTCCTACTTCCCTCCCTCCCCTTCCCTACCTCCTCCTCCCCCTCCTCCCTTCTTCTTCTGGGCCACCTCCTACTCCCTCCCTCCCCTTCCTCCTCCCCCCCCTCCTCCCTTCTTCTTCTGGGCCACCTCCTACTCCCTCCCTCCCCTTCCCTACCTCCTCCTCCCCCTCCTACCTTCTTCTTCTGGGCCACCTCCTCCTCTGGTTTGGGTACGATCTGCTCCTTCTCGGTGAGGATCATCTCGATGTGACACGGTGAGCTCATGTACGGGTTGATGCGTCCGTGAGCTCGATACGTGCGCCTCCTCATCTTCGGGGCCTTGTTCACCTGGATGTGCTCGATGACCAGGGAGTCCACGTCCAGACCCTGAGACCACAAGAGACCAGGACCACATGAGAACCAGGACCACAAGAGACCAGGACCACAAGAGACCAGGACCACAAGAGACCAGGACCACATGAGACCAGGACCACAAGAGACCAGGACCACAAGAGACCAGGACCACAAGAGACCAGGACCACAACCACTCATTAACTCAAAGACTTTTACAATATTTCACCTTGTTCTTGTGTTTTTAAGAGCAAATTCAAACATCGTCAGTGTTTCTCGGTAGATTAAGTGAATATTAAGGTTTCTTCTTCATATTAAACTGAAGTGAGACTCAGAACATCAGATCGCTCAGATTT
>JAFEUB010000211.1:1410000-1525000 GCA_024529925.1 Ophthalmolycus amberensis | reverse complement strand
AAAAGTAATGGCAGTATTTGAAGTAGCAGTAGTAGTAGTACTAGTAGCAGTCGTACTAATAGCTGTAGTAGTATTAGTACTGGTAGTAGCATGAATAGCAGCAGTAGTAGCAGTTGTAGCATAAGTAATTGTAGTAGTGGTAGTAATAGCAGTAGTGGTAGTAATAATATTGATGGTAGCAGTAATAGCACTAGTAATAGTAGCAACAGCAAAAGTTGTAGTAGCAGCAGTAGTAGTAGCAATACTAGAAATATTAGCAGCAGTGGTAGTAGTTGTCGCAGTATTAGTAAGAGCATTCATTATTTCAACAAAAAAGCCTAATTTTGAGCTTAATGTTTACATACAGTTAATCCATGGGGCTTTTATTTTGAAAGGGTGGGGGAGGGAGGGGGAGACATAATCATAATGTTTGACACACATAAACAGAGGTTATTAAATGACAGGCTTCATCACAAGCAGTTCAGTTAGAATTCACTCTCTGGGGCTTTTATTTTGAAATGGGGTGTGTGTGTGTGTGGGGGGGGGTGGAGGAGGGGGGAAAGACCTCTAAAGATCCCTAAGACCTGAAAGACTGTATGAGAGAGACACAGAGAGAGAGAGAGAGGGAGAGGAGTGTATGTGCGCGTGTGTCTGTGAGTCTGTGTGTTTATCAACATCACTAATTGGCTCAATCGCGAACACCTGTGTGCCTGAAGCCATTTGAAAATATTCTCCATAGAGATCCTATTGAAAAAATAAAAAGCTTAATAATTCAAAAAGTTTAAAGGTTAGAAATATAAAAAGTCATAGCAGACCTCTGGTGAAAGAGCTGAACATTTTAATAGTTGAACGGTTTCTGTAGCTTAAAAAATGAAGGAGGAGAAGCGTTGCGACGGAAGAAATAGAAGAAGTTGAATAAAGAAACAGGATAACACACACGCACATACACTCCTCTCCCTCTCTCTCTCTGTGTGTCTCTCTCTCTCTCTCTCTCTCACGCACGCACGCACACTCTCTCTCTCTCTCTCTCTCTCTCTCTCTCACGCACACTCTCTCTCTCTCTCTCTCTCTCTCTCTCTCTCACGCACGCACACTCTCTCCCTCTCTCGCTCGCTCGCTCGCACACACTCTCTCTCTCTCGCTCGCTCGCACGCACACTCTCTCTCTCTCTCTCTCTCACGCACACTCTCTCTCTCTCTCTCTCTCCCTCTCTCTCCCTCTCTCTCCCTCTCTCTCCCTCTCTCTCCCTCTCACGCACACTCTCTCTCTCTCGCACGCACTCTCTCTCTCTCACGCACACTCTCTCTCTCTCTCTCTCTCTCTCTCTCTCTCTCTCTCTCTCTCTCTCTCTCTCTCACGCACACTCTCTCTCTCTCTCTCTCTCTCTCTCTCTCTCTCTCTCTCTCTCTCTCTCTCTCTCTCTCTCACGCACACTCTCTCTCTCTCTCTCTCTCTCTCTCTCTCCCTCTCTCTCCCTCTCTCTCCCTCTCTCTCCCTCTCTCTCCCTCTCACGCACACTCTCTCTCTCTCGCACGCACACTCTCTCTCTCTCTCTCTCACGCACTCTCTCTCTCTCTCTCTCTCATTCAGTCATTCAGGACTTAGAGACTTTTAGAGGACCCCCCCCCCACAAAATAAAAGCCCCAAAGAGTGAATTCTAATTGAAATGCTTGTGATGAAGCCAGGCATTTAATAACCTCTGTTTATGTGTGTCAGACATTATGATTATGTCTCCTCTCCCCCTCTCCCCCCCACCCAGTCCCACCCTTTCAAAATAAAAGTCCCATGGATTAACTGTATTTAAACAAGCTCAAAATTAGGCTTTTTTGTTCAAAAAATGAATGCTCTTACTAATACTGCGACAACTACTACTGCTGCTGCTAATATAGTATTACTACTACTGCTACTACTACTTCTACTATAACTTTTGCTGTTGCTACTATTACTACTACTGCTACTGCTATTACTGCTACATCAATATTATTACTACCACTACTGCTATTACTACCACTACTACTATTACTTATACGACAACTGCTACTACTACTACTGCTATTCATGCTACTAAAAGTAGTAATACTACTACAGCTATTAGTACGACTGCTACTAGTACTACTACTACTGCTACATCTTCTACTGCCATTACTATTACTACTACTACTACTACTGCTGTGATATGAAATACTACGACCAATACTACAGCTATTACTATGACCACTGATACTACGTCTTCTACTACTTCTTCTAATTACTAATACTTCTACTACTAATAATACTTCTACTACAACTACAACTTCTACTACTACTACAAATATCACAACTACTACTACTAGTACTTATTCTAATGCTACTAATACTTCTACTAATAATACTTCTACTACAACTTATACTACTACAAATATCACCACTGATGAATTTTTTTAAGCCACAGAAACTGTTCAAATATCAAAATGTTCAGCTCTTTCAGGAGAGGGGTGATATGACTTTTCATATTTGTAATCTTTAAACTTTTTGAATTATTAAGCTTTTTGCAATTTGTTTTTGAATTGGATATGTATTTTCAGCAATGTTTTTGCGATTAATTTCAGTTTTCAGCATTCCAACGCATTTTCAGCAGGAAATGCTTTTTCTAGTTACTAATACTTCTACTACTAATAATACTTCTACTACAACTACAACTTCTACTACAACTACAAATATCACTAATACTACTACTAGTACTTATTCTAATGCTACTAATACTTCTACTAATAATACTTCTACTCCAACTTACACTACTACAAATATCACCACTGATGAATTTTTTTAAGCCACAGAAACTGTTCAAATATCAAAATGTTCAGTTCTTTCAGGAGAGGTGTGATATGACTTTTCATATTTGTAATCTTTAAACTCTTTGAATTATTAAGCTTTTTGCAATTTGTTTTTGAATTGGATATCTATTTTCAGCAATGTTTTTGCGATTAATTTCAGTTTTCAGCATTCCAACGCATTTTCAGCAGGAAATGCTTTTTCTAGTTCCACTATTTCTTCCGTGCCCCTTTTTTTGAAACTCTTCTTCTCCTTCATATTTTAAGCTACAGAAACCGTTCCACTATCAAAATGTTCAGCTCCTTCAGCTCATCTCTGCTATGACTTTTTCTATTTCTAACCTTTAAACTTTTTGAATTATTAAGCTTTTTGCAACTTTTTTTTGAATGGGTTTCTATGGAGAAGATTTTCAAATCCTCTTAAACTTCTTCAACTTTCAAATCCTTCAACTTCCTCATACTTTCAGCTACAGACACCATTTCAACTTTCAAATGTTGCCGCGTAATTCAGCTTTCCGATATCTTTTAAACTTTTTGAACTGCAGCAATTTAACTTTTAGGATTTTTCAGCCCTTTTCTGACTTTATAATGGGTGTGTATTGCACAGCTTAGAGTGCGTGATGTCACCGCTAGAGTGAAGAGCAGCTTAAGATTCTTGTGAAAAAAACATTTGTGTTTTGCCACTGTTTCCACGATCTTAGTCTTAGGGATCTTTAGAGGTCTTTCCATCAATATTACTACCACTACTGCTATTACTACCACTACTACTATTACTTATACTACAACTGCTACTACTGCTATTCATGCTACTACCAGTACTAATACTACTACAGCTATTAGTACGACTGCTACTAGTACTACTACTACTGCTACTTCAAATACTGCCATTACTTTTACTACTACTACTACTACTGTTATATTAAATACTACGACCACTACTACAGCTATTACTACTACTACTGATACTAGGCTACTACTTCTTCTCAATACTAATACTTCTACTACTAATGATACTTCTACTACTACGACTTCTACTACTACTATTACAAATATCACTACTGCTACTACTGCTACTTATTCTAATGCTACTAATACTTCTACTACTAATAATACTTCTACTTCAACTACAACTTCTACTACTATTACTACAAATATCACTACTTCTGAAATTAGTTTAAGCTACAGAAATTGTTCAAATATCAAAATGTTCAGCTCTTTCAGGAGAGGGGTGCTTTGACTTTTCATATTTGTAATCTTTAAACTTTTTGAATTAAGCTTTTTGCAATTTTCTTTTGAATGGGATCTCTATGGAGAAAATCTTCAAATCCTGTTACACTTCAACTTTCAAAGCCTTCTTCTTCCTCATACTTTCAGCTACAGACACCATAGTTAGACATTTCAACTAGAAGGTTTTTCAGCAGTGCAGTTTAAATGCTTTCGGGCTTCAACATTTTTCAGACAGATAGTCTCACATTTCTTAATTTTCAGCAATTTTTTCACAATTAATTTCAGCTTTCAGCATTCCAACGCATTTTCAGCAGGAAATGCATTTTCTAGTTATTATAATAATTATAATTATTTTGTATAACTTTCAGAAGTAACTGGTACGATGAACTGTCCTTTAACTCGAGGTCTCCTTACTAGAGCTCTTCCTGGCTCTCAGCTGTATCCTCTGGTCTTCATCAGCTGATGGAGTCATGAAGAGTGAAGAAAACATTTCTATTTAAAAACTAATGAACAGATATAATACATCTAAATATAATATAATGAAATACATACTTTGTTTCATATTCATATAAACATGAAGACGTATTTTAACATACAAACAGTTCTTCACAGTTCCACAAACATGTTTTATGTATTATTATTATTATTATTATTGTGATAACAGCAGGACTGAGGACCTGATTGAAGCCTGCAGCTGTGACTCAATAATCTGTGTACAGTATTTATATATTACTCTTTAAAGTATGATGTTGTCGTTAACCAGAAATATTCAAAGTGCTTATAAATGTAATTTATCATAATTCATGACATCAGAAGTAAAACCATCAGTCAATCAACATAAGTCATTTTAAAATATTCTTTAAATATTGTTTTAACTTTTCAAAATCTCTCGTTTCCTCTTTTTCTCGGTTTGATGTCAAAATGAAATGAAGATATTTTACTTTTATTAAAACAAACCTCAGACTTTCTGACATTTAAACAGAAGATGAAGTGAGAAAAGAAGCTGCAGATAATAAGAACAACCATAACTATCAGCTGTTGAATGTCTCCTGATGATGAACCACACGCACTCTCAGGTACTAAAGCAGTCGTCGGTTTATTTGGTTCACTTCCGGTCGCGCTACATAGAAAAGCTGCGGACGTTCTCAGTGACTCATGCTCAACACCAGAGAACATACAAAAATAAAGATATTATTTACACGTGAAAAACATCCACACGAGCGTCTGAAGCCAAAGTAACTCCTCCTCCTCCTCCTCCTCCTCCTCCTCCTCCTCCTCCTCCTCCTCCTCCTCCTCCTCCTCCTCCTCCTCCTCCTCCTCCTCCTCCTCCTCCTCCTCCTCCTCCTCCTCCTCCTCCTCCTCCTCCTCCTCCTCCTCCTCCTCCTCCTCCTCCTCCTCCTCCTCCTCCTCCTCCTCCTCCTCCTCCTCCTCCTCCTCCTCCTCCTCCTCCTCCTCCTCCTCCTCCTCCTCCTCCTCCTCCTCCGTCACTTAGCATCTGGTTAGCTTAGCCCCGCTAACCATTAGCAGTCTGGTTCTGTATAATGAAGCTGAATGAACCAAATTATAAAGAAATATTGAACAAATCGTGGGAAATATAATGAAACAAATAAAAGCAAAGCAGGCGCGATGTGTTGGTTTATTTCATTTCTCCTATTTAGATTTTCTTTATCATTATTTTGTATATTTTTGAGGTACTTTTACTGTAAATATCTAAAAACAGATTCAGATTATTAATCCACTAATAAATGATTTATTATTACAGATTATATGAAGTCATTAAAATGAGTTTCACCTTAAAGTGATGAAAACACATTAATGCATAAAACATTTGTACATTATATTCTGATATACATTATTCTTCATTCCACGTACTTACTTTTGGTCCTCTCACTATATTTTACTTGGAACAGAGTATTTCTCCACTGGTAGTATTTTTGCATTAAAACATGTCTGATACATTAATGTCTCATCTGATGAACATAAATACTATAATAACTCATATCATCTACTGCAGCATCGATAACTCTGAGTCATTTTATTATTTATGTATTTAAATATGAATTATTAAAATGTTTCAGATATGACGTGTTGAACAGAACCAGGCTAGCAGTTTCCATCCGGTTCCAGTCTTTATGCTAAGCTAAGCTAACCGGCTGCTGGCTGTCGTCGTGACTCTCAGAGGAAGAGAAGAAGAAGACAAATATATATTTACGCGTGTGAATCCTCTTCAATCAGACGTATTTTCATGCTTTCAAACATTTACACACATCGCAGAATATTTTGAGTCCAGAAGAAATCAGAGGTGAGACGTGGCAGAAATGTGACTCACAATAAAAAGACGTTTTGTCCTCAATGTCTTTCAGAGAGAGACGTTTTACGTCAGCAAAGAGACATTTGATGCTACAGTTTGTGCTCATCAAGCTCCTTAAACACAGTTCAATGTCCACATGATGAGACATCGAGACATCGGAGACATCGAGAAGTCGGAGACGTCCTGCAAACAGGAGAAAACATTAAAATTCATACACAAAGACATAAACACACACATTATTAATAAATAGTATTTATAAACATAACTGCTTCTGGAGATATTAAAGATTTCTGAAATCCTTGTCTCTGATTGGCTGTTGCTCAAACATGTGCTGAATCATGTGATCAGCTGTTATTATTCTAACTCTTCTTCTGGTCTCTTTATAAGAGCAGTGAGCAGATCAAATAAAGTGATGATGTACATACAGACGAGGCAGTGATCCAGTGTGATGGGACAGGAAGCAGGCTGTGGGGGGGGGGGGGGGGGGGCGTCCCTCGGATCACTTGAGACAGGGGCTGACCACGGTGGGGGTCGGGGGGTAGACCAGGACCACGTCGACTCGCTCAGAGCCGTTCTTTGGACAGATGATCTCGGTCAGACCTTCAGGCCTCGGCTGACTCAGCAGCTCACCTGGAACACAGAGACGGACAGGAAGTCAGGCAGGAAGTCAGGCAGGAAGTCAGACAAGAAGTCAGACAGGAAGACAGACAGGAAGTGAGACAGGAAGTCAGACAGGAAGTCAGGCAGGAAGTCAGACAAGAAGTCAGACAGGAAGACAGACAGGAAGAGAGACAGGAAGTGAGACAGGAAGTCAGACAGGAAGTGAGACAGGAAGTCAGACAGGAAGTCAGACAGGAAGTCAGACAGGAAGTCAGACAGGAAGACAGACAGGAAGTCAGACATGAGGTGAGACAGGAGGTCAGACAAGAAGTCAGACAAGAAGACAGACAGGAAGTCAGACAGGAAGACAGACAGGAAGACAGACAGGAAGTCAGACAGGAAGACAGACAGGAAGACAGACAGGAAGTGAGACAGGAAATCAGACAAGAAGTCAGACAGGAAGACAGACAGGAGGTCAGACAGGAAGTGAGACAGGAGGTCAGAAAGGAAGTCAGACAGGAGGTCAGACAAGAAGTCAGACAGGAAGACAGACAGGAGGTCAGACAGGAAGTGAGACAGGAGGTCAGAAAGGAAGTCAGACAGGAGGTCAGACAAGAAGTCAGACAGGAAGACAGACAGGTCAGACAGGAAGTGAGACAGGAGGTCAGAAAGGAAGTCAGACAGGAGGTCAGACAAGAAGTCAGACAGGAAGACAGACAGGTCAGACAGGAAGTGAGACAGGAGGTCAGAAAGGAAGTCAGACAGGAGGTCAGGCCGACATTTACAGTTACAGCACATCATAACCCAGATATGATCATAATCCAGATCATAAATTCCGGGTTCTGATCATCCAGCAGCTCACAGTTTGGTTTCTGGCTGATAAACAACAAACAAGCATCACATCATCATATATATATATGTATATATTATACATGAGACCAGCAGGGGGCGCCGAGTCACTTTATTTAAGCCACACTGTTGCACTTGTCACTTTCAGTACTGGTGTCATTATTGTTGCTTTTCTAGTTTCTGTTTGTTTCACCATCTTTTTATTTGTTCTTGTTCATCATGGATATTTTGGGGGCGGCTGTGTGAATTGATTGTGTTGATCTTCTGTTGTGGGGAAAAATAATATTTATATATATTATTATATCTCACCTTTTGGCAACTGTATAAATATTATACATACAGAAGACATAGTACCAAATACACAAAAACGCAGCCTAAACCAGCTTAAATGTGCAGTTTGTTCTCTTGATGCTTAATTAGATAATTATATATTTGATTAAACCTCAGCAGTAACTAAATGGAGTCACAATAGAGAAACTAGCTCTGATACAAGCTAACGTCACTAGCTTAGCAGAGTAGCTTCTGACTTTGGTGGTATTTGTGTTTTAAACCGTCTGTTGGATTATTGTAATAATTAGGTCAAAGACTTAAATGTGCGGTGTCATGCTGCACCTCTGAACACTGAGACATGACGTCATAATAACGGTTTATTATCCTCCAACTCCACACATGAATAAAGTCTGATCATCTTCTCAGACAGGTTTACTGTTGAAGCAGGAGGACCTGCTGTGAGAAATGTCTGACTCAGTGCTGCCATGTTTGCTCTCTGCTAAACCAACAAGATAAGAAGCAGGTTTGTTTCTAATGTAATAAATAAATCAACCATCACTCCCACACAGCCTGACCTCCAGCAGCACTTAAACCATTAGGCTCATTGATCCTCCAGTTCTCTTCACATGTCTGCAGCCGATTTGTCTGTTGGACCGAAGCCAGAGTTACTGTATCTGTTACTCTGAGCTTCAGTTTACATACAGTCAGAGCTACAGTCCAAATACAGTCAGAGCTACAGTCTAAATACAGTCCAAATACAGTCAGAGTTAGTCCAAATACAGTCAGAGCTACAGTCCAAATACAGTCAGAGCTACAGTCTAAATACAGTCAGAGTTACAGTCCAAATACAGTAAGTTAGTCCAAATACAGTCAGAGCTACAGTCTAAATACAGTCAGAGTTACAGTCCAAATACAGTCAGAGCTACAGTCCAAATACAGTCAGAGTTACAGTCCAAATACAGTCAGAGTTAGTCCAAATACAGTCAGAGCTACAGTCTAAATACAGTCAGAGTTACAGTCCAAATACAGTCAGAGCTACAGTCCAAATACAGTCAGAGCTACAGTCTAAATACAGTCAGAGTTACAGTCCAAATACAGTCAGAGCTACAGTCCAAATACAGTCAGAGTTAGTCCAAATACAGTCAGAGTTACAGTCCAAATACAGTCAGAGTTAGTCCAAATACAGTCAGTTAGTCCAAATACAGTCAGAGCTACAGTCTAAATACAGTCAGAGTTAGTCCAAATAGTCAGAGCTACAGTCTAAATACAGTCAGAGTTACAGTCTAAATACAGTCAGAGTTAGTCCAAATACAGTCAGAGTTAGTGTAAATACAGTCAGATAGTCTAAATAGTCAGAGATACAGTCCAAATACAGTCAGAGCTACAGTCCAAATAGTCAGAGTTACAGTCCAAATACAGTCAGAGTTAGTCTAAATACAGTCAGAGTTAGTCTAAATACAGTCAGAGTTACAGTCTAAATACAGTCAGAGTTACAGTCTAAATACAGTCAGAGATAGTCTAAATACAGTCAGAGCTATATTGTAAATACAGTCAGAGTTACAGTCTAAATACAGTCAGTTACAGTCAGAGTTACAGTCTAAATACAGTCAGAGTTACAGTCTAAATACGGTCAGAGTTACAGTCTAAATACAGTCAGAGCTACAGTCTAAATACAGTCAGGGCTACAGTCCAAATACAGTCAGAGTTACAGTCTAAATACTGTCAGAGTTACAGTCTAAATACAGTCAGAGCTACAGTCTAAATACAGTCAGAGATACAGTCTAAATACAGTCAGAGATACAGTCTAAATACAGTCAGAGCTATATTGTAAATACAGTCAGAGTTACAGTCTAAATACAGTCAGAGTTACTGTCAGAGTTACAGTCTAAATACAGTCAGAGTTACAGTCTAAATACAGTCAGAGTTAGTCTAAATACAGTCAGAGTTACAGTCTAAATACAGTCAGATTTACAGTCTAAACAGTCAGATTTACAGTCTAAATACAGTCAGAATTAGTCTAAATACAGTCAGAGCTATATTGTAAATAGTCAGAGCTACAGTCTAAATACAGTCAGAGCTACAGTCTAAACACAGTCAGAGTTACAGTCTAAATACAGTCAGAGTTACAGGCTAAATACAGTCAGAGTTACAGGCTAAATACAGTCAGAGCTACAGTCTAGATACAGTCAGAGTTACAGTCTAAATACAGTCAGAGCTATATTGTAAATAGTCAGAGTTACAGGCTAAATACAGTCAGAGCTACAGTCTAAATACAGTCAGAGTTAGTCTAAATACAGTCTAAATACAGTCAGTTAGTCTAAATACAGTCAGTTACAGTCAGAGTTACAGGCTAAATACAGTCAGAGCTACAGGCTAAATACAGTCAGAGCTACAGGCTAAATACAGTCAGAGTTAGTCTAAATACAGTCAGAGCTATATTGTAAATAGTCAGAGAGCCAGGCTAAATACAGTCAGAGTTACAGGCTAAATACAGTCAGAGCTACAGTCTAAATACAGTCAGAGTTAGTCTAAATACAGTCAGAGTTACAGTCAGAGTTACAGTCTAAATATAGTCAGAGATACAGTCTAAATACAGTCAGTTAGTCTAAATACAGTCAGAGTTACAATCTAAATACAGTCAGATTTACAGTCTAAATACAGTCAGATTTAGTCTAAATACAGTCAGAGTTACAGTATAAATACAGTCAGAGTTACAGTCTAAATACAGTCAGATTTAGTCTAAATACAGTCAGAGTTACAGTATAAATACAGTCAGAGTTACAGTCTAAATAGGTATTTCTGTCTTTACTTCTGTTGGTTGTCTTTACATGAGAAGTATCTATAAAAAGAAAAGAGCTAAATCATGTATAAACCTGATAATTCAGGTGAGTTAGTCTGCTGCTGTTCCTCCACCAACAACGTAGGACAGTTTGTACGTTGAGGACTTTGACTTTCATACTTTTCTTTGAGATTTTGAATGCAGCACTTTCACTTGTCGTAGTATTTTTAAACTGCGGTAAAATATGTGAATATTTCTCCCACTGCTGGAAATCAGATGTTTTTCATTAGTGGAAAGCATCCGACGGCTCAAACATCCAGCTGTGTGTCCTGAATTAGGTCAAAGCCGAATTCCTATTCCTATTCCTCCTCCTCTCCCTCCTCCCCCTGCTCCTCCTGCTCTCCCTCCTCCTGCTCCTCCTCCCACATTAACCTGACATCAAGGAGCAGGAATGTCTCCCCTCCTCCATCAGCAGGTAGAAGAATCATTTACATTCCTGAGAAGTGAAGGACGTTCAGTCGCAGCCATAAAAGGACAGAGACGTCTTCCTGTTTCCAGGAAACTCCGTTCACCAACAGTCAGACATCCGACCTCACTTCCTGTTCCATTGTGAGCCTCACATGTGAACTGGTGCTCTTTGTTTAGGCTTGTAGGCTTCAAAGAAAAAATACCATATTATTATAAAGTAAATGTCTACAAAACTAGACATTTAAAGACATTTAAAGACATCGCTTTGGAAGTTTCTCTGACATTGTTTTGTTCTACTTAAAAAATAAATGCTCACTTTACAGTAGGGTTGCAATACATTGTGTATATATATATATATATATATATATATACACACACATATACCCACACACAGTATATACGTGTGTGTGTGTATACACAGTATATATATATATGAACTTGTCCTTTCATGTGTGACCAAATGAAATGAAAAGAAAGGAAAAATACACACAAGAAGGGTAGTATAAACAAACATAAAGTAAAATATATAATTAAGTGGAATAGTCAGCGTGACTATATGTCAGAGTCTAACCTTTGATGAAAGTAAAAATGAATATAATTTATATTTTATAGACAAAACAATTAACTGAGAAAACAATCGGCAGAATAAACAAACATCAAAATAATCCTTAGATGCAACTTTAAGATGAATAATTAACAACAATTAGAGATTGAATCTGTTTAAATAATGTGAGGATGACATTGTTTTTATGAGATTTCTCATTTCTAACGTCATATTCATATGATATATATTTAATACATCCATATTCAGATAATAACGTTAGTTTATCATCTCACAACAAGTAGAACACTGAGAACAACATCATGAGATTAACATCAGAGACGCACTGATGACAACCGGATGAAGGTCAAACAATCAGACACGAACACGTTCTGTTCACAGAGAAACAATAACTCATAACCTGTCTCACCCCTCTCACCTGTCTCACCCCTCTCACCTGTCTCACCCCTCTCACCTGTCTCACCCCTCCCCTCTCACCTGTCTCACCCCTCTCACCTCTCTCACCCCTCACCTGTCTCACCCCTCTCACCTGTCTCACCCCTCTCACCTGTCTCACCCCTCTCACCTGTCTCACCCCTCACACCTGTCTCACCTCAGAGAGAGAGACAGAGAGACAGAGTCAGAGAGAGAGTATCAGAGTCAAATTATTTAGGCTATTATTTCCCTCCATCTTCATCAAAGTGAAGTGAATGTTAATATGTGAACTTAAAGATGAGCCACATTCAGTAGTTCATCAAGATGCGAGTCTGTGAAGATGAACTTTAAAGTTTCATCTGATCTTAAAATAAAACCATCAGAAAGCTTCACTTCTATTATTCAGACGAGTCTGCATAATAGAAGTGACGCTTCAAAGCTCTGGTTCTCCTTAAACTGTGTGTGTGTGTGTGACTGTGTGTGTGACTGTGTGTGTGTGACTGTGTGTGTGTGACTGTGTGTGTGTGACTGTGTGTGTGTTACTGTGTGTGTGTGTGTGTGTGACTGTGTTACTGTGTGTGTGTGTGTGTGTGTCTGTGTTACTGTGTGTGTGACTGTGTGTGTTGTGTGTGTGTGTGACTGTGTGTGTGTGTGTGTGTGACTGTGTGTGTGTGTGTGTGTGACTGTGTGTGTGTGACTGTGTTACTGTGTGTGTGTGTCTGTGTTACTGTGTGTGTGACTGTGTTACTGTGTGTGTGACTGTGTGTGTGTGTCTGTGTTACTGTGTGTGTGTCTGTGTTACTGTGTGTGTGACTGTGTGTGTTACTGTGTGTGTGTTACTGTGTTACTGTGTGTGTGCCTGTGTGTGTGTGTCTGTGTTACTGTGTGTGTGACTGTGTGTGTGTGACTGTGTGTGTGTTACTGTGTGTGTGTTACTGTGTGTGTGTTACTGTGTGTGTGTGTGACTGTGTTACTGTGTGTGTGTTACTGTGTGTGTGTTACTGTGTGTGTGTGTGTGTGTGTGACTGTGTTACTGTGTGTGTGACTGTGTTACTGTGTGTGTGTTACTGTGTGTGTGTTACTGTGTGTGTGTGTGTGTGTGTGACTGTGTTACTGTGTGTGTGTTACTGTGTGTGTGTGTGTGTGTGACTGTGTTACTGTGTGTGTGTTACTGTGTGTGTGTTACTGTGTGTGTGTGTGTGTGTGACTGTGTTACTGTGTGTGTGTTACTGTGTGTGTGTGTGTGTGTGTGTGTGTGTGTGACTGTGTTACTGTGTGTGTGTTACTGTGTGTGTGTGTGTGTGTGTGACTGTGTTACTGTGTGTGACTGTGTTACTGTGTGTGTGTTACTGTGTGTGTGTGTGTGTGTGTGACTGTGTTACTGTGTGTGTGACTGTGTTGCTGTGTGTGTGACTGTTGGTTTATGCATGTATTAAATATATGAACACGTTTGTTTTTGTGTATTATTTCATCAGTGCTGTTCATCGGTTGTATTATTAACGTCTCACTAACTACAGAGCTCATCTCCTCAAACAGCTGCTGTGACACAACCAGGAACTAGATGATTTGTTGGAGACTATTTTCAGCGGCGGATGGATCCACATCCTGACATTTATTGACCAAAAAGATAAAAACATCAGCAGACTTTTCTCTGAACATTAAGTCTGTGAGCAGGAACACGTCCAGAGGAACTTTGTGTCTTTCTGTTCATTAAAACATGAACGTTGTGTGTTACTCTTAATAACACGATAATAACCGGTAACACATGAATCACAACGATCTGTATTCACAGAGGAGCTCCTCCTCCTCCTCCTCCTCCTCCTCCTCCTCCTCCTCCTCCTCCTCCTCCTCCTCCTCCTCCTCCTCCTCCTCCTCCTCCTCCTCCTCCTCCTCCTCCTCCTCCTCCTCCTCCTCCTCCTCCTCCTCCTCCTCCTCCTCCTCCTCCTCCTCCTCCTCCTCCTCCTCCTCCTCCTCCTCCTCCTCCTCCTCCTCCTCCTCCTCCTCCTCCTCCTCCTCCTCCTCCTCCTCCTCCTCCTCCTCCTCCTCCTCCTCCTCTGAACATGTGATGAAACAAAACGTTCACTAAAGATTCATGAGCATCCTGGTTTTACTTTAAAACAAACTTTACGTTGTGAAGGGGGCGTGGCCTGTGACTTTAAGTTAGTGACCCTGTTGGATCATGTGACGCACGGAGCTGCCTATTGATCCCACCTGATGATGTCATCACCTCACCCCCGACGGTCACATGCCACATGAGAAGATAACTGCAACCAATCAGATTAAAAACAAGCAGAGCTCACTGAGAGATGAGGTCACTTCCTGTCTGAGTCCACAACATGGAACTCGTTTATTTATCGACAGAAATCGAATCAGCGACTTTTCTGATGATCAATTTATTATTAAAGTCATTTTTTAATCAATAACGTCAAAGATTCAATATTTTAGATTTTCTGAAGACGTCACTTTAAAAACATTTTTTTTCACGTCAGATAACTGTGAATGTATTTGAAATGCTTTTATTGTGAAGTACTCACAGGAAGTGTTACTATGATGAGTCGGTCAAATCGATTGGTGGATTTAATCCTCAGATCTATAAAACGTGAAATCTCAAGTTCCTTCACAATAAAACAACCGACTGATCTCAACATGTTCAGACTGAAACCTGAAGCTACAGGAAGAGAACAGTTCTGCCCTCCTCCTCTTCTTCCTCCTCCTCTTCTTCCTCCTCTGTAGAATAAACTGCTTCTCTGGCTTTAAGACTTTAATCCTGTAACTGGATTAAAATCAACGGAGAGGAAATCCAACGAGAGGGAAAGTGCTGCGACACGCCGGCCTCAGAGAGATGTACTGTATATATATTATATATACACATATATACACACATATAACCCTAAAAACACATGCATCTTATAGATGTCATCAACACACATACTATGACATCATGATCAGCTGATACAACAGAAGATCAATCATCATCTCCATCAGCAGAATGATGAAGAGTTAAACAATGAAACCGTGTTTATTCTGTGGAGACACAAATATCACGTCCATAAGAGGCTCAACACAGTGAGTGTGTGTGTGTGTGTGTGTGTGTGTGTGTGTGTGTGTGTGTGTGTAGGTGTGTGTGTGTGTGTAGGTGTGTGTGTGTGTGTAGGTGTGTGTGTGTGTGTGTGTGTGTGTGTGTGTGTGTAGGTGTGTGTATGTGTGTAGGTGTGTGTGTGTGTGTAGGTGTGTGTGTGTGTGTAGGTGTGTATGTGTAGGTGTGTGTGTGTAGGTGTGTGTGTGTGTGTAGGTGTGTGTGTGTAGGTGTGTGTGTGTAGGTGTGTGTGTGTAGGTGTGTGTGTGTAGGTGTGTAGGTGTGTGTGTGTAGGTGTGTGTGTAGGTGTGTGTGTGTAGGTGTGTGTGTAGGTGTGTGTGTGTAGGTGTGTGTGTGTAGGTGTGTGTGTGTAGGTGTGTGTGTGTGTAGGTGTGTGTGTGTAGGTGTGTAGGTGTGTGTGTGTAGGTGTGTGTGTAGGTGTGTGTGTGTAGGTGTGTGTGTAGGTGTGTGTGTGTAGGTGTGTGTGTGTAGGTGTGTGTGTGTAGGTGTGTGTGTGTGTGTAGGTGTGTGTGTGTAGGTGTGTGTGTAGGTGTGTGTGTGTAGGTGTGTGTGTGTAGGTGTGTGTAGGTGTGTGTGTGTAGGTGTGTGTGTGTAGGTGTGTGTGTGTGTGTGTGTGTGTGTGTGTGTAGGTGTGTGTGTGTGTGTGTGTGTGTGTGTGTGTGTAGGTGTGTGTGTGTGTAGGTGTGTGTGTGTGTGTGTAGGTGTGTGGGTGTAGGTGTGTGTGTGTAGGTGTGTAGGTGTGTGTGTGTGTGTGTGTGTAGGTGTGTGTGTGTAGGTGTGTGTGTGTGTGTGTGTGTGTAGGTGTGTGTGTGTAGGTGTGTGTGTGTAGGTGTGTGTGTGTGTGTGTAGGTGTGTGTGTGTAGGTGTGTGTGTGTAGGTGTGTGTGTGTAGGTGTGTAGGTGTGTGTGTGTGTGTGTGTGTGTGTGTGTAGGTGTGTGTGTGTAGGTGTGTGTGTGTAGGTGTGTGTGTGTAGGTGTGTGTGTGTGTGTGTGTGTGTGTGTGTGTAGGTGTGTGTGTGTAGGTGTGTGTGTGTAGGTGTGGGTGTGTAGGTGTGTGTGTGTGTGTGTGTGTGTGTGTAGGTGTGTGTGTGTAGGTGTGTGTGTGTGTGTAGGTGTGTGTGTGTAGGTGTGTGTGTGTAGGTGTGTGTGTGTAGGTGTGTGTGTGTGTGTGTGAGTGTGTGAGTGTGTATGAAAGTACTCACTTATCAGAATATTATACATAATATTCAAACATTAATGTGTTCATCACTTTGAAGGTGGAGCTCATTTTCATGACTATTTACTGCTTATGGTTTAATATGTAATAATACTTATATTATATATATATATATATATATACACATATATATTTAGTCAGAAAAAACACTATAGTATTCATCTCTGAGAGGTAGTAGAGTAAAAAGTACAAGTACCTTACAATTGTACTGCAGTACAGTTGAATTGTGTGTAAAACATAAAGTTTTAAAAAACAGCTTTTTAAAGTTTATGTTGATGGAATCTGCTTCTTTCTCGCTGAGACGTGATTTAAAAAACACTCGTTGAGTTTCTCCTCTCATCGTTCTCTCTCCACCTTCATCATCATCGTCATCATCAAGAGGAAACTCTGCTGACTGACAGGAAGTGATGAACAGGTTTTTAGTTTTTTTTTCAGAAATAAAAGTCTTCTGGAGAAACAATGAATCATTTATTTTATTTTATTTTATCTAGCTGGTCATAAAGTATTAGAATTTAAAACACTGGTTCTCTGTCGGTTCTGACTCACTCTGGTGTATTATTGATTATGTATCAGTGTAATCACATCAGCCCGCCACAATAAAAGCTCTTAAAAGCTGAGTGTTTAATGGTGCAGAGAGGAAGGAAAATAAAAGGAGGTTCAGGAGACAAACGAGCAGCAGAACCACCATCACCTTCATCATTTAGTGAACTCCTCTTCCTCTGTCTCTCTCTAAGGGCTGATACCACACTGGTTAGCTTAGCTTAGCATAAAGACTGGGAACAGAGGGAAACGGTTAGCTCCTCTGACGACACGTTACATCTCCACTTAAGAGAAGAAGAGGAATGATTGGAATGTTTTTATAACGTCTGGGTATTTTATGTCCATTTCATTTGTATTGTTTTGTAATTGTCACATTTTATTTTGTTAGACTTTATTGCTATTATAATTATTGATATGATTATCATCAATATTCTGAGCATTATTATTACAGAATGAACAGAATAAAATGGTTGCACGGCTCTTTGTTAAAGTTTCAGGCTCATCAGGTCCTTCTGTTCACAGCGATGACATCATGTCACAGATAAACATGACATCACTAGCCTTTTATGACATCACAGGACGAGAGATGAAAACCTGTTTTGCTGCTCGATACAAAAGGAAAACGTCCTCCTGACTATAAAGATTTAAGATTCCCTGATAAACAGGATGTGGGTCGTTATCACACGTTTTACAGACAATAATAATCAGTTATGAATATTCTCCTGCAAACCTAAATCAGATGATTTCTGTTGTGTTCTTTGTATCTACGGTAAAGGAAGTGATGAAGGAGTAGCTTTACCTGGGAAGGCGTGCGGGCTGGACGAGCCTCTCTTCAGGCACTTGGAACAGAGGACGTGGACGGAGTAGTGCAGGCCGGGCCACTCCTGCAGCAGCGCGTTCAGCTCCTCCACCAGCGGCGTGACGGCCTGCCAGGCGGTCCAGATGTTGGGCAGCGAGGCGTGGCTGGCGACGGACAGCGTCTCCGGCTGCAGCCTCCCTTTAGACGGCCGGTGGCTGACCACCACGGGGACTTTGCCCCGATAGGCCAAGATCTGCCGCCGGCCGTCCGACCGCTGCACCACGTGGCTGTTTATCTGCACGCTGAAGCGCGCGAACAGTCCGGGAGGAAACAGGAACGGGAAGCTGTACCGGATGTGCAGCTGCTCCACGGAGAAGAAGGGGCACAGAGGCAACGAGGAGGACCCGGCCGAGGCCTCCGCCCGGGGCTCCTCGCTGCTGACGTAGCTGGGGAACTTGTACCACGCCGTGGCTCCGTTCAGAGGCCGGCTGCGCGGTTTGTTGATGCAGTAGCAGATCCCCATCTTCTCCAGGAGCTCCATGATGAGGTGGAGGTCCTGCTGGGTCTGGATGAGCGGCCGGAGGAGCAGACGGATGACGTTGGAGGGCAGGAGGCCGTGTTGGAGGAAGCCCTCCACGTGGTGCTGCAGATGGGTCACCCTGAGATTCTCTCCCTTCTCGTCCTCTATGACCAGACTCACCCTCCCCATGTCCCCCCTCTCCCCCTCCGAGAGGAGCCTGTCCAGCAGCGAGGACTCGTCCCTCTGGAAGAAGACGTTGAGAATCGCAATGAATCGCGGAAGGTTGTGAAACACGTACTCCTTCAGCGTGAGGCTGTCCTCGAAGTAGAGCAGCTTCCCGCTCTCGTGCAGGTAGGACAAGGCGCTCTGCAGCCGGTCCTCCGTCAACCCGGCCTGGAGGCCCAGGCGGGCCGAGTCCCACCACGACAGCCACAGGTCTTTGGGCTTAAAGTGCAGCTCCTCCAGCATCTGCCAGGACTTTGGCAGCACGCGGTGGAGGCTGGGGAAGATGTCCCTGTGGTCCGCGACGGACATGAGCTTCTCCCTCAGCCTCTGGATGTTCCTCTGGCTCTCCGTGCAGCTGACGCTCAGCACGGGAGACAGGATCTGCAGCCGGCGGTTCAGCATGTACTGCAGCTGGGATTTCCTCCGCCTCAGGTTCCTGTCGGAGACGCCGTAGAAGAGGACGTGAGGGGTGGAGGAGCGGAGGTTGTAGCCCTGCTCCAGAGCCTGGTCCACCTGCAGAGCCTGGCTCCTCAGGACCTGGATGTCCCTCTTCTCCTGCAGCCCGATCTGTCTGTGGATGTCCAGACTCTTCTCCTCCACCTCCGCCTCTCCACACAGGTCCTCGTGCGTCCCCACCAAGCACACGACGGCGTGGGGCACTTTGGCACTGAGGAGATGGAGGAAATACCCGACGTGGGCGTAAAAGTTCTTGGGCGAATACGATTTAAGATTCACAACGAGGACGTAGAGAGCACCGGGGGAGAGAAAGAAGGGATTGATGAGGTCGTAGTTTTGCTTCCCTGACAAATCAAACACCAGAAACGTGAGACAGCGCTCAGCGTCTGCCACCCAGTTCGTCACTTCGATCCCTTTGTTTCCCTGGACGCCGTCGACGTCCCGCGGCACGCTCACCACACTCCGCCTCAGCCGGGTTTTCCCGGCGTTCGTCGTCCCCATCAGGACCAGTTTTAGCCGCGGCTTCACGGCGAGCTGCACCTGAGCCAGCTCCTTCTGGTAGGCCGCGATGTACGGGATCCCCTTCATGCAAACCTCGTACGGAGGCTGGATGAGGGGGTTGTCCTTCACCTTCCAGATGTTCACTTTGGACAGCTTCCCAAAGTTGTCCGGAAGAATGGCGATTTGGTTACCCTGTAAGACGAGTTCCTCCAACTTCTCCAGGTCCACGATGGAGTCCGGTAGGTACGTGATGTTGTTGTTGTCCAGCCAAAGGTTGGCCAGCTTCACCAGCTGCCCGACTTCCTCCGGGACGTAAGTCAGTTTATTCCTGCTCAGGTAGATTTCCTCCAGCCCTGTGATGCTTAAAACCACCTGGGGGAAGTTCTCAAACTCGTTTGAGGACAGATTGAGCATTTTGAGTCTTTGCATGCGACCGAAAGCGGCGGGCAGCGCCGAGAGCTCGTTCCCGTCCAGCATCAGGCTCTCCAGGTGGTTCAGGTGACAGAAGGAGTCCGGCAACGTGGACATGTGCAGACTGCTGAGCCAGAGGATTTTGATGGACCGCAGCTTCACGATGTCCGCCGGTAACGCCTCAAACTTGTTCCCGGAGCAGTCCAGCTCCTCCAGCTCGCCGAGGGCCAGGATCTCGGGGGGGAACCGGTTCAGCTTGTTGTGATCCGCGTCTAGAGTCCGCAACTTGGCGAGGTCGGAGAACGATCCGGGGAGGTCGTGCAGGTCGTTGAAGCTGAGGTCGAGTTCCTCCAGAGACCGCAGCGCTCCGATCTGAGCCGGCAGAGTCTGGATTTTGTTGTGACTGACGCACAGCTTCTTCAGCACCTTCAGCTGGCCCACGCCTTCAGAGAGGCTTCTCAGGCAGTTGTGGCTCATGTCCAGCTCCACCAGCTGCACCAGCTCGAACACCACCCGGGGAACGGTGGAGAACTTGTTCCTGCGGAGGACCAGGACGCGCAGGTTGTTCAGGGTGGATCCCAGCCCGTCTGGCAGCTCCTGCAGGGAGTTGTTGCCCAGGTTGAGCGCCTCTATCTCGGCTATGTCCTCCGGCAGGATGATCTGGTTGTCTTTGGAACAGAGGGTGAGCTGGCGCAGGTTGCTCCGCAGCTTCCTGGAGCGCAGGGCGGCATCCCTCCACAACCTGGCCGTCTTCAGATTGTTCCCCTTGTCCTCCATGGCGTTGCAGCCGGACCCCTCCTCCTCCTCCTCCTCCTTGTTATCATGGAGAGTTTTCATGGAGACCGTGCGGGCAGCATGGTGGACGGTGTGCTTCAGAAACCAGCGCGCTCCTCAACAGCAAAACCTCCACCACACAGGAGACAAGAGACGGGTTGTGTCCGGGGATTAAGAGGCTTTTCGACGGGAGCAGGAGCAGCGTCTGCGGCCGCGGAGGCATCCTTTTCTCCTGCGCCACTCAAACGCACAATGACAACAAACCGACGCCGTTACAGCTCCGGGTTTAATCCGCGATCCGCGGTCCGGTACCGCGGGTTCAGTGCGTCCTTCACGGGCGTCCTCATCGCCGAGACACGCCGTCCTCTGGAGCTCCGTCCTCCGGATATATGTCGCTCCCGAGCCGCTGAGTCTCTCTTCCTGGGAGCGGGGAGTGGAAGTGAGGCGGCCGCTTCACACTGCGTCAGATCTGGGAACCCTCCTCCTCCTCCTCCCTACTGCTGCGTGGAGGGGAGGAGGGAGGAGGGAGGAGGAGGGAGGAGGAGGAGGGAGGGAGGGAGGGAGGGAGGGAAAGTGATTGTTTTGTCACATTTGCTTCAAATCAGCAGATAAATCCAGAAGTGAATGTAAAAAAAACACATTTGTGGTTTTCAACAGAAACTTTTCCAGAGTGACAAATATTTTAAATAAAAGCTTTAGACTTTACACAGTATCAATACACAGATATATACACAAATATATATAATTAAACATGCTTTAATTAAATGAAAAGTTACCATATTGTGAGCTACGTGGTGAAGGAAACCAGTGAATAAGACTAAAGTGACCCGTTTACCTGAGACAGGAGGACATGAGGACGGAGGACATGAGGACTTTGTCTCCATCTGCAGGACAAATGAGGAACAAGTCAGTTTAGTCAAAGTATATTTATATGTTTATGTGAAGGAGGATATGGATGAGGTTTGTGCTTTGACCCAGAATCCTCTGGTTTAAAGATTCTTCATCATCATCATCCTCACATGCAGCACATTAAAACATGAAGCTTTCAATAATCTGAGGACACATTTGAAGGTCTTCCTTTAGTTTACAGGTGAAACACCAGTTTTACAGACGGATGTACATCAGGTTCAGATCCTGGGTCAGTTGAACAGCCTGCTGGTTTCAGAGTCTCCATGATCTTCTGTCTGAACGTCCTCTCCGTCTCAGTTCATCTCGTTACATAATGAACCTGCAGAACAAACAGCTTCAGATCCAGGTTCACGTGAGACCGGGTCAGACCAGCAGAGACCTGGAGGACAAGTCCACCACCTTCAGGACAGACTTCTACATGAGGACTCTGTGCACCAATCAGGGTTCATCATCATGGATCCATGTGGTGACCGTGTGTTTGGTCTAATCTGATAAATCATCTGCAGAGCTCAGTTTCAGAGGAGTTTTAATGATCATCACAGCACAACTGTGTGTAATATTCTCTCTTCATGAATATTCAGTCTCCAGTTAACGTGTGCAAATAAACAAAACTATAAAAAACTAAAATAATTCAGTTTCCTCCTCGTTTGAATAGTTTCACATCAAACTTTAAACAATGAATAACTTACAACAAGAAGTTAAAATGTTTTGACTTTATTGACTAATTCACACACATTGGAACCCCTCAACACTCGTGAACATGTGCGTACAGATTAATATTCAAATAAGATTTTAATAACAAACTAACAAGGTTTCTCTCTGCTGTTCAAAAACAACACAAATAAAAGGTGCAAAAGGTTCACGTGAGACATTAAAGAGGTTCTATTCATTCAGATCAACACAGAACATCATAGTGCTAAACACTCGTTAAAAACACCACTTTATTACAGCAATAATCAACATGGATTGCACATTTGATTCCGATCCAGCCGACAGACTTTGTCTCAGCTGATGTAGCAGCTCACGGTGACGCACTCCAAGACGGAATATTAACTCTAATAAATCAGACGTTTAATATCACGATGAACGGAATGTCTGCACCAGAAAGAAAAAAAGACTCCCGAAGACGCAAAGTCAGACTCTAATGACGTCCAATTGATCAAGAACACAGGTAACTCAGGTAACCAGGGTAACCAGGTAACTCGGGTAATCAGGTAACCAGGTAACCAGGGTAACCAGGTAACTCGGGTAACCCGGGTAACTCGGGTAACTCGGGTAACCCGGGTAACTCGGGTAACCAGGTAACTCAGGTAACTCAGGTAATCAGGCAACTCAGGTAACCTTTGGACAGAGAGAAGGATTCTAAGGTTCGTCCACATTTTGCATTCCGAGCAGCAAACTGTTGTCAAAGTGCGAGATGAAGCTCTTCTTCCCTGATGCGACTCAAACACCTTGAACGTTTGTACTTCCTGTTCAGTAGTACGGCCCTGTGTTCTCGTATCCGGCGTAACTCGGCCAATCGGGGAAGATCCCGTGTGAGCAGGTGGGGCTGCCGTATCGGTCAAAATGAATCCCAAAGTCAAAGGAGTCCGTGTGGTGGCTGCTGGCCATCTGCCGGCTCCTCTTGGCGGAGGACCAGACGATCTGGTAGTTGCTCCCGTGGTTGCTGTCCCAGTGCTCCCGTCCACAGACTGCGTAACAGACGGCGAACTCCACGCGCTCGTGAGGCCTCAAATGATCCGGCAGAGACGCGCTGAAGGAGAAGGTGTCGCTGTAGGAGGTGGGATACGAGTCCTTCACGTACTCGCAGTCTACGTCCATGTGGCTCCTCCAGCCGTCGAACGTCAACCGCAGCTTCACGGACTTCTCAAAGGACACGTTTTTGACCTTAACGGTTCCCGCCAGAGCCTTCTCCTTCAACACGCAGTGCTCCAGGCAGACGTAGTTCCTCTCCAGACTCTGACGGAAGTGCAGGTAGTCCGAGGAGGGCTGAGTGAAGTCCAGCACCAGTTGGTCCTCCTCGGCCTTCAGAGACAGAGCCGAGCTGAGCATCTCCTGGATGTTCAGAGGGATATCGATGGGGTCGTCGAACTGAGAGAAGGTCTTCACTTTGGTCAAAGACAACCCTCTGTGGTCGGCAAACGTCACCCGCTTCTTGGCTTTTCTCGAGTCTTTCCTGGAGGCTCGTTCGTCCTCGGGTTCCGTCTGGTCCACGCAGAGGGAGCGCTGCAACCTCAGGCAGGAGTTCAGCGCGGGTTTGCATGTTTTAGGAGACATCCTGTAGACAAACTCCTCCTTGGACAGGTACAGAGGTAACGTCATGTCGATCCGCAGGGTGGGCTCTGGAGGAAACTCACACGGGGAACTGAAACAGAGAAGACATGCGGGGGTTAGAGTGTTCTGAGGGTCTGAGGGGGGGTCACATGAGGAACGTCTACTGAGGTTTATGAACGAAGCTTTGAATGTCTGTCGTCATATTTCACGACGTTACCACCCAAGACCATAGCAAGCAGTCATTTATGGTGCTGCTAGACTTGATAATCCAGGTGAGTGTGTGTGTGGGGGGGGGTTAAACAGTTTAACAACAGTTTAAATGTTTTAACTAGAGCTGCAATGAGGCATCGATTTAAACCAACTACGTTGATAATCAGTGAATCCGTTGTATGTACTCCTCTGTGACAGTGAACTGAACATCTTTGAGTTGTGGACAGAACGAGACGTTAGAGGATGTCGGGAAACACCGATTGACATTTTCCAACATTTTCTAGACCAAACAACTAATCGATTAATCGACAAAATACTCGACAATGAAAACAATCGTTGGTGGCAGCCTTAGAATAAACACTAACAAATATGGATTGAAGCATTATATTTAGTTTAAAACATTTACATTTTGATGAGGACTCTTAATTATGAATCCCACTGCTTTTCTTGGCAGGAGCCACTGATTGGTTGAGGTTAGGTATTGACCTCGAGTAGAGAGGGTCAGGATAGCCGATCGGTCAGAACCTGAACCAATCAGGGACCGGTTCCTCTGGACATATGGCCAATCCTAGCGCGTGAATGTTGCGTCTTGCCAAAAAAAAGCAGTGGAGTCATAACAACAGAAGTTGGGCTAATACATGTAATGTTTCTGTAAGTTAATAATAATAATAATAAAAACTGTTCAGTACACCCTGCACTGTCAACGGGAACACAGGAGGTGCTAGATCCCATCAGTCTGGGAGGTCCTGGATCATGTTACTGCAGGATCAAGGTCTAATAAAGGTCTGATGGTCACCACACTCATGTTTGAAAATGACAATAAAACATTAAAGGGATCTTATAATAAGTGAGGTATTTATTTATTTATGTAATCACACCTGATCATGTAGCAGCTTCCATTCCTGCACTTCCACTGCCTTCTGTCTCACTTCACTCCCACCACAGGACACATTATGAACACCACCTCCACTATGAACACCTCCACTACTATGAGCACCACCACTACTATGAACACCTCCACTACTATGAACACCTCCACTATGAACACCTCCACTATGAACACCTCCACTACTAGTCCCAGAAAGCTGCAGGTCTGCTGAGACCCTCAGCTCATTTAAATCAAGATTGAAGACCTTTCTGTTTGCTGCTGCCTTTAATTGAACCACATTCAATTAATATATTAATCAATTTCCTGCATTTCTGCATTTTACTA
Source organism: Ophthalmolycus amberensis (assembly GCA_024529925.1). Lineage (NCBI taxonomy): Eukaryota > Metazoa > Chordata > Actinopteri > Perciformes > Zoarcidae > Ophthalmolycus > Ophthalmolycus amberensis. Next base: position 1,499,587 of record JAFEUB010000211.1, on the reverse strand, counting down.
CTGAATTTTATTTCTTACACCGTTTCTTTAATTGTTTTTAAATCTCCTTTTCTTTTGCCTTATGTTTTGATGCTTTTAATGGTTTTATGTGAAGCACTTTGAATTACCTTGTTGTTGAAATGTGCTATACAAATAAACTTGCCTTGCCTTGCCTTGCCTTACTATGAACACCTCCACAGAACACCTCCACAGAACACCTCCACTACTATGAACACCTCCACATAACACCTTCACTACTATGAACACCACTACTATGAGCACCACCACTACTATGAGCACCTCCACTACTATGAACACCTCCACTATTATGAACACCTCCACTACTATGAACACCTCCACTACTATGAACACCTCCACTACTATGAGCACCTCCACTACTATGAACACCTCCACTACTATAAACACCTCCACTATGAACACCTCCACTACTATGAACACCTCCACTACTATGAGCACCTCCACTACTATGAACACCTCCACTACTATAAACACCTCCACTATGAACACCTCCACTACTATGAGCACCTCCACTACTATGAACACCTCCACTACTATGAACACCTCCACTACTATGAGCACCTCCACTACTATGAACACCTCCACTACTATAAACACCTCCACTATGAACACCTCCACTACTATGAACACCTCCACAGAACACCTCCACTACTATGAACACCTCCACATAACACCTTCACTACTATGAACTCCACTACTATCATCACCACCACTACTATGAGCACCTCCACTACTATGAACACCTCCACTATTATGAACACCTCCACTACTATGAACACCTCCACTACTATGAGCACCTCCACTACTATGAACACCTCCACTACTATAAACACCTCCACTATGAACACCTCCACTACTATGAACACCTCCACTACTATGAGCACCTCCACTACTATGAACACCACTACTATGAACACCACCTCCACTACTATAAGCACCTCCACTACTATGTTCACCTCCACTACTATGAACACCACCTCCACTACTATGAACACCTTCACTACTATGAACACCTCCACTATGAACACCTCCACTACTATGAGCACCTCCACTACTATGAGCACCTCCACTATTATGAGCACCTCCACTATGTTCACCTCCACTATTATGAGCACCTCCACTACTATGAACACCACCTCCACTACTATGAACACCACCTCCACTACTATGAGCACCTCCACCACTATGAGCACCTCCACCACTATGAGCACCTCCACCACTATGAGCACCTCCACTACTATGAGCACCTCCACTATTATGAGCACCTCCACTATTATGAGCACCTCCACTATTATGAGCACCTCCACTATTATGAGCACCTCCACTACTATGTTCACCTCCACTATTATGAGCACCTCCACTACTATGAGCACCTCCACTACTATGAACACCACCTCCACTATGAACACCTCCACTATGAACACCTCCACTACTATGAGCACCTCCACTACTATGAGCACCTCCACTATGAACACCTCCACTATGAACACCTCCACTACTATGAGCACCTCCACTACTATGAGCACCTCCACTACTATGAGCACCTCCACTACTATGAGCACCTCCACTACTATGAACACCTCCACTACTATGAACACCTTCACTACTATGAACACCTCCACCACTATGAGCACCTCCACTACTATGAGCACCTCCACTACTATGAACACCTCCACTACTATGAGCACCTCCACTACTATGAGCACCTCCACAGAACACCTCCACAGAACACCTCCACTATTATGAGCACCTCCACTACTATGAGCACCTTCACTACTATGAACACCTCCACTATTATGAACACCACCTCCACTATTATGAACATCTCCACTACTTGGAACACCTTCACTACTATGAACACCTCCACTATTATGAACACCACCTCAACTATGAACACCTCAACTACTATGAACACCTTCACTACTATGAACACCTCCACTACTATGAACACCTCCACTACTATGAACACCTCCACTACTATGAACACCTCCACTATTATGAACACCACCACTATGAGCACCTTCACTACTATGAGCACCTTCACTACTATGAACACCTCCACTATTATGAACACCACCTCCACTATGAACATCTTCACTACTATGAACACCTCCACTATTATGAACACCACCTCCACTATTATGAACACCTCAACTACTATGAACACCTCAACTACTATGAGCACCTCCACTACTATGAGCACCTCCACTACTATGAGCACCTCCACTACTATGAACACCACCTCCACTACTATGAGCACCTCCACCACTATGAGCACCTCCACCACTATGAGCACCTCCACCACTATGAGCACCTCCACCACTATGAGCACCTCCACCACTATGAGCACCTCCACTACTATGAGCACCTCCACTACTATGAGCACCTCCACTATTATGAGCACCTCCACTATTATGAGCACCTCCACTATTATGAGCACCTCCACTACTATGAGCACCTCCACTACTATGAGCACCTCCACTACTATGAGCACCTCCACTATTATGAACACCACCTCCACTATGAACACCTCCACTACTATGAGCACCTTCACTACTATGAACACCTCCACTATTATGAACACCACCTCCACTATGAACATCTTCACTACTATGAACACCTCCACTATTATGAACACCACCTCCACTATTATGAACACCACCTCCACTATTATGAACACCTCAACTACTATGAACACCTCAACTACTATGAGCACCTCCACTACTATGAACACCTCTACTACTATGAGCACCTCCACTACTATGAACACCTCCACCACTATGAGCACCTCAATTACTATGAACACCTCCACTACTATGAGCACCTCCACTACTATGAACACCTCCACTACTATGAGCACCTCCACTACTATGAACACCTCCACTATTATGAGCACCTCCACTACTATGAACACCACCTCCACTACTATGAACACCACCTCCACTACTATGAGCACCTCCACCACTATGAGCACCTCCACCACTATGAGCACCTCCACCACTATGAGCACCTCCACTACTATGAGCACCTCCACTACTATGAGCACCTCCACTACTATGAGCACCTCCACTATTATGAGCACCTCCACTATTATGAGCACCTCCACTACTATGTTCACCTCCACTATTATGAGCACCTCCACTACTATGAGCACCTCCACTACTATGAGCACCTCCACTACTATGAGCACCTCCACTACTATGAACACCACCTCCACTATGAACACCTCCACTACTATGAACACCTCCACTATGAACACCTCCACTACTATGATCACCTCCACTACTATGAACACCTCCACTATGAACACCTCCACTACTATGAGCACCTCCACTACTATGAGCACCTCCACTACTATGAGCACCTCCACTACTATGAGCACCTCCACTACTATGAACACCTCCACTACTATGAACACCTTCACTACTATGAACACCTCCACTACTATGAGCACCTCCACTACTATGAGCACCTCCACTACTATGAACACCTCCACTACTATGAGCACCTCCACTACTATGAGCACCTCCACAGAACACCTCCACTATTATGAGCACCTCCACTACTATGAGCACCTTCACTACTATGAACACCTCCACTATTATTGGACTATTATTATTATGAATAATAATAAAAACTGTTCAGTACACCCTGCACTGTCAACGGGAACACAGGAGGTGCTAGATCCCATCAGTCTGGGAGGTCCTGGATCATGTTACTGCAGGATCAAGGTCTAATAAAGGTCTGATGGTCACCACACTCATGTTTGAAAATGACAATAAAACATTAAAGGGATCTTATAATAAGTGAGGTATTTATTTATTTATGTAATCACACCTGATCATGTAGCAGCTTCCATTCCTGCACTTCCACTGCCTTCTGTCTCACTTCACTCCCACCACAGGACACATTATGAACACCACCTCCACTATGAACACCTCCACTACTATGAGCACCACCACTACTATGAACACCTCCACTACTATGAACACCTCCACTATGAACACCTCCACTATGAACACCTCCACTACTAGTCCCAGAAAGCTGCAGGTCTGCTGAGACCCTCAGCTCATTTAAATCAAGATTGAAGACCTTTCTGTTTGCTGCTGCCTTTAATTGAACCACATTCAATTAATATATTAATCAATTTCCTGCATTTCTGCATTTTACTACTGAATTTTATTTCTTACACCGTTTCTTTAATTGTTTTTAAATCTCCTTTTCTTTTGCCTTATGTTTTGATGCTTTTAATGGTTTTATGTGAAGCACTTTGAATTACCTTGTTGTTGAAATGTGCTATACAAATAAACTTGCCTTGCCTTGCCTTGCCTTACTATGAACACCTCCACAGAACACCTCCACAGGTGCACCTCCACTATTATGAACACCTCAACTACTATGAACACCTCAACTACTATGAGCACCTCCACTACTATGAGCACCTCCACTACTATGAGCACCTCCACTACTATGAACACCACCTCCACTACTATGAGCACCTCCACCACTATGAGCACCTCCACCACTATGAGCACCTCCACCACTATGAGCACCTCCACCACTATGAGCACCTCCACCACTATGAGCACCTCCACTACTATGAGCACCTCCACTACTATGAGCACCTCCACTATTATGAGCACCTCCACTATTATGAGCACCTCCACTATTATGAGCACCTCCACTACTATGAGCACCTCCACTACTATGAGCACCTCCACTACTATGAGCACCTCCACTATTATGAACACCACCTCCACTATGAACACCTCCACTACTATGAGCACCTTCACTACTATGAACACCTCCACTATTATGAACACCACCTCCACTATGAACATCTTCACTACTATGAACACCTCCACTATTATGAACAACACCTCCACTATTATGAACACCACCTCCACTATTATGAACACCTCAACTACTATGAACACCTCAACTACTATGAGCACCTCCACTACTATGAACACCTCTACTACTATGAGCACCTCCACTACTATGAACACCTCCACCACTATGAGCACCTCAATTACTATGAACACCTCCACTACTATGAGCACCTCCACTACTATGAACACCTCCACTACTATGAGCACCTCCACTACTATGAACACCTCCACTATTATGAGCACCTCCACTACTATGAACACCACCTCCACTACTATGAACACCACCTCCACTACTATGAGCACCTCCACCACTATGAGCACCTCCACCACTATGAGCACCTCCACCACTATGAGCACCTCCACTACTATGAGCACCTCCACTACTATGAGCACCTCCACTATTATGAGCACCTCCACTATTATGAGCACCTCCACTACTATGTTCACCTCCACTATTATGAGCACCTCCACTACTATGAGCACCTCCACTACTATGAGCACCTCCACTACTATGAGCACCTCCACTACTATGAACACCACCTCCACTATGAACACCTCCACTACTATGAACACCTCCACTATGAACACCTCCACTACTATGATCACCTCCACTACTATGAACACCTCCACTATGAACACCTCCACTACTATGAGCACCTCCACTACTATGAGCACCTCCACTACTATGAGCACCTCCACTACTATGAGCACCTCCACTACTATGAACACCTCCACTACTATGAACACCTTCACTACTATGAACACCTCCACTACTATGAGCACCTCCACTACTATGAGCACCTCCACTACTATGAACACCTCCACTACTATGAGCACCTCCACTACTATGAGCACCTCCACAGAACACCTCCACTATTATGAGCACCTCCACTACTATGAGCACCTTCACTACTATGAACACCTCCACTATTATGACCACCACCTCCACTATTATGAACACCACCTCCACTATGAACATCTCCACTACTTGGAACACCTTCACTACTATGAACACCTCCACTATTATGAACACCACCTCAACTATGAACACCTCAACTACTATGAACACCTCCACTACTATGAACACCTCCACTACTATGAACACCTCCACTACTATGAACACCTCCACTACTATGAACACCTCCACTATTATGAACACCACCACTATGAGCACCTTCACTACTATGAACACCTCCACTATTATGAACACCACCTCCACTATGAACATCTTCACTACTATGAACACCTCCACTATTATGAACACCACCTCCACTATTATGAACACCACCTCCACTATGAACATCTCCACTACTTGGAACACCTTCACTACTATGAACACCTCCACTATTATCAACACCACCTCAACTATGAACACCTCAACTACTATGAACACCTTCACTACTATGAACACCTCCACTACTATGAACACCTCCATACTATGAACACCTCCACTACTATGAACACCTCCACTACTATGAACACCTCCACTATTATGAGCACCTTCACTACTATGAGCACCTTCACTACTATGAACACCACCTCCACTATGAACATCACCTCCACTATGAACATCTTCACTACTATGAACACCTCCACTATTATGAACACCACCTCCACTATTATGAACACCACCTCCACTATTATGAACACCACCTCCACTATTATGAACACCTCAACTACTATGAACACCTCAACTACTATGAGCACCTCCACTACTATGAGCACCTCCACTACTATGAACACCTCCACTACTATGAGCACCTCCACTACTATGAACACCTCCACTACTATGAGCACCTCAACTACTATGAACACCTCCACTACTATGAGCACCTCCACTACTATGAACACCTCCACTACTATGAGCACCTCCACTACTATGAACACCTCCACTATTATGAGCACCTCCACTACTATGAACACCACCTCCACTACTATGAACACCACCTCCACTACTATGAGCACCTCCACCACTATGAGCACCTCCACCACTATGAGCACCTCCACCACTATGAGCACCTCCACTACTATGAGCACCTCCACTACTATGAGCACCTCCACTACTATGAGCACCTCCACTACTATGAACACCTCCACTATTATGAGCACCTCCACTACTATGAGCACCTCCACTACTATGAACACCTCCACTATTATGAACACCACCTCAACTATGAACACCTCAACTACTATGAACACCTCCACTACTATGAACACCTCCACTACTATGAACACCTCCACTACTATGAACACCTCCACTACTATGAACACCTCCACTATTATGAACACCACCACTATGAGCACCTTCACTACTATGAGCACCTTCACTACTATGAACACCTCCACTATTATGAACACCACCTCCACTATGAACATCTTCACTACTATGAACACCTCCACTATTATGAACACCACCTCCACTATTATGAACACCACCTCCACTATTATGAACACCTCAACTACTATGAACACCTCAACTACTATGAGCACCTCCACTACTATGAGCACCTCCACTACTATGAACACCTCCACTACTATGAGCACCTCCACTACTATGAACACCTCCACTACTATGAGCACCTCAACTACTATGAACACCTCCACTACTATGAACACCTCCACTACTATGAGCACCTCAACTACTATGAGCACCTCCACTACTATGAACACCTCCACTACTATGAGCACCTTCACCACTATAAACACCACCTTCACTACTATAAACAACACCTCCACTACTATGAGCACCTCCACTACTATGAGCACCTCCACTACTATGAGCACCACCTCCACTACTATGAACACCTCCACTACTATGAGCACCACCTCAACTACTATGAACACCTCCACTACTATGAGCACCTCCACTACTATGAACACCTCCACTACTATGAACACCTCCACTACTATGAACACCTCAACTACTATGAACACCTCAACTACTATGAACACCTCCACTACTATGAACACCTCCACTACTATGAACACCTCCACTACTATGAGCACCTCCACTACTATGAGCACCTCCACTACTATGAACACCTCCACTACTATGAACACCTTCACTACTATGAACACCTTCAGCTCAGTCCCGTCGTCACATTTCTCTCTTTGCTACAATGTTTCCATATTCCTGTGATGTGAAACATTTCAAAGGCAGCGCAGAGTAACTTAAACGTCACTTTATCAGACAGCACGCGACTCAGAACTAACTTTCAACCATCAACCCTCTTCCTCATCACCTGACCTTCCTCTCTACTCCTGCGGTTCTTTTTTTCTTCAGTCCACATATTTAAATCTTCCCTCCTTTCCTTTCCTCTCCATCACCGTCTCCTTCCCTCCTTCCTCCTTCCTCCAGTCTAAACCCGAACCTGTTACCTGCTCGCTCACCTGTTAAAATGTCGGCGTCATGGCGGCGGTCCGGTCTTTGATCCGCGAGCTCCTCACATTCTCATCTTGTTGCGCTTTTTTTTTTCTCTCTCGCCGCCACAAAAACCCCACACCGAGTTCACGTGAACAGCTGCCCGTAAGCCAATGACAGAGAGGAGTGGGGGAGGGGGAGGGGGAGGGGCGGGACAAACAGGGCGTCTGTCAATCAAGTACTGAGGCTCGAGGCTGGAGGCTCGAGTAAAAAATGTGATTTATTACGATTATTTAGACTGTTTCTGATTTTTTTATGTTTTATAGATTCATTTTTTATTCAGTTTATCATCAGTTAGAATCAAAATCTTTATTAAAATGAACTCTGCTCTGGTCATTTTTAGTCTATTTTGTTGTCTTAATTACAATTAACTAATGGTCAAAAGTATTAATTTTGAATATTATATTTGTCTTATTTTGTCAGAATTCTTTATTCAGAGAAAAAATAAATAACAGCTTCATAATTGAATATGTTTAATAACTCTTGACACACATTTATGTGATTTACTATTAATGATTGATGAACAGATTAACAGATTAATAAATATGAACATATACAGTATACAAATATATTAACAGATATTAATAATCAGCGCGACGTCGAGTCATGATCAGGGAAAAGTTATTTTGGCTTCTGTGGAACAAAGTTATGAAATAACCTGCTGATCAATATTTGTTGAGGGATAAACGAGGTCCAAGAGGAGAGAGACGTCGGGTCAGAGGTCTCTGATAAGGACCGACTGTCCCTGACTGCACCACCATAAGAGGAGACGTGACCTCAGAATACACCGTGTTCATCAACGACGAGCAGGAATCGATCACAGCTGCACAACCAGCTCTCGTCTGTACGCTCTGAAATAGTTCTGGATTAACTCGGACCTGATGTGGCCTCAGACAGAAATACATATATATATATATATATGTATAATATATATACATATATATATATATATATATGTATAATATATATATATTATATTATGTATTATTGTATGTAATATTATGTATAATATATATACATATATATATATATATATATATATATATATATATATATACATATATATATATATATATATATATATATATATATATATATATATATATATGTATAATATATATATATATATATTATATTATGTATTATTGTATGTAATATTATGTATAATATATATACATATATATATATATATATATATATATGTAAAATATATATTATATTGCCTCAAACGCATTAAAACGTGTTCAAGAAATACAACTGGGGAGGCTCGACTGTCTTCACTGGCGTCCATTAATGGAGAAGGACTTCTTACTGGAACTAAAACACACGGATGTGCTGAACAACCGTGAGATTAAACTCTTTATTAACAAAGAAAGGAGGACGCACTTTGTCTTTAAATAGTGAACAGCAGCTCTGGTAAGTTAAATGCGTTTGTTTTTACATCTGCAGTAGCTTTAATATGCTTGTTTATATATTATTATTTGTACAACTTGTTTTTATGAAGATGGATTTTTGTCTGGTTTAATATGTGATAGGAACTATTGTTACGTCCAATGTTGCTCTGGGGACATATTTAGTCGGTGCCAGTGATGCCAATTTGGCGACTTTCTCGCTAAATCTGGAGACTTTCCAAACCCTCATGGAGACTTTATTGTCAAAAGCTACTAGTGACAAATCTAGAGACTTGTTCTGGTGTTGTTGGAGACTTCTCTGGTGTTGATGGAGACTTGTTCTGGTGTTGATGGAGACTTGTTCTGGTGTTGTTGGAGACTTGTTCTGGTGTTGATGGAGACTTGTTCTGGTGTTGATGGAGACTTGTTCTGGTGTTGATGGAGACTTGTTCTGGTGTTGTTGGAGACTTGTTCTGGTGTTGATGGAGACTTGTTCTGGTGTTGATGGAGACTTCTCTGGTGTTGTTGGAGACTTGTTCTGGTGTTGATGGAGACTTCTCTGGTGTTGTTGGAGACTTGTTCTGGTGTTGATGGAGACTTCTCTGGTGTTGATGGAGACTTGTTCTGGTGTTGTTGGAGACTTGTTCTGGTGTTGATGGAGACTTCTCTGGTGTTGATGGAGACTTGTTCTGGTGTTGATGGAGACTTGTTCTGGTGTTGATGGAGACTTGTTCTGGTGTTGTTGGAGACTTGTTCTGGTGTTGATGGAGACTTGTTCTGGTGTTGTTGGAGACTTGTTCTGGTGTTGATGGAGACTTGTTCTGGTGTTGTTGGAGACTTGTTCTGGTGTTGATGGAGACTTGTTCTGGTGTTGATGGAGACTTCTCTGGTGTTGATGGAGACTTGTTCTGGTGTTGATGGAGACTTGTTCTGGTGTTGATGGAGACTTGTTCTGGTGTTGTTGGAGACTTGTTCTGGTGTTGATGGAGACTTGTTCTGGTGTTGATGGAGACTTGTTCTGGTGTTGATGGAGACTTGTTCTGGTGTTGTTGGAGACTTGTTCTGGTGTTGATGGAGACTTGTTCTGGTGTTGATGGAGACTTGTTCTGGTGTTGTTGGAGACTTGTTCTGGTGTTGATGGAGACTTGTTCTGGTGTTGATGGAGACTTGTTCTGGTGTTGATGGAGACTTCTCTGGTGTTGTTGGAGACTTGTTCTGGTATTGATGGAGACTTGTTCTGGTGTTGATGGAGACTTCTCTGGTGTTGATGGAGACTTGTTCTGGTGTTGATGGAGACTTGTTCTGGTGTTGTTGGAGACTTGTTCTGGTGTTGATGGAGACTTGTTCTGGTGTTGATGGAGACTTCTCTGGTGTTGATGGAGACTTGTTCTGGTGTTGATGGAGACTTGTTCTGGTGTTGATGGAGACTTGTTCTGGTGTTGATGGAGACTTGTTCTGGTGTTGATGGAGACTTCTCTGGTGTTGATGGAGACTTGTTCTGGTGTTGATGGAGACTTGTTCTGGTGTTGATGGAGACTTGTTCTGGTGTTGATGGAGACTTGTTCTGGTGTTGATGGAGACTTGTTCTGGTGTTGATGGAGACTTCTCTGGTGTTGATGGAGACTTGTTCTGGTGTTGTTGGAGACTTGTTCTGGTGTTGTTGGAGACTTGTTCTGGTGTTGATGGAGACTTGTTCTGGTGTTGATGGAGACTTCTCTGGTGTTGATGGAGACTTGTTCTGGTGTTGATGGAGACTTGTTCTGGTGTTGATGGAGACTTGTTCTGGTGTTGATGGAGACTTGTTCTGGTGTTGATGGAGACTTGTTCTGGTGTTGTTGGAGACTTGTTCTGGTGTTGATGGAGACTTGTTCTGGTGTTGATGGAGACTTGTTCTGGTGTTGTTGGAGACTTGTTCTGGTGTTGATGGAGACTTGTTCTGGTGTTGATGGAGACTTCTCTGGTGTTGTTGGAGACTTGTTCTGGTGTTGATGGAGACTTGTTCTGGTGTTGTTGGAGACTTGTTCTGGTGTTGATGGAGACTTGTTCTGGTGTTGATGGAGACTTCTCTGGTGTTGATGGAGACTTGTTCTGGTGTTGATGGAGACTTGTTCTGGTGTTGTTGGAGACTTGTTCTGGTGTTGATGGAGACTTGTTCTGGTGTTGATGGAGACTTCTCTGGTGTTGGTGGAGACTTGTTCTGGTGTTGATGGAGACTTCTCTGGTGTTGATGGAGACTTGTTCTGGTGTTGATGGAGACTTGTTCTGGTGTTGATGGAGACTTGTTCTGGTGTTGATGGCGACTTGTTCTGGTGTTGATGGAGACTTCTATGGTGTTGATGGAGACTTGTTCTGGTGTTGATGGAGACTTGTTCTGGTGTTGATGGAGACTTGTTCTGGTGTTGATGGAGACTTCTCTGGTGTTGATGGAGACTTGTTCTGGTGTTGATGGAGACTTGTTCTGGTGTTGATGGAGACTTGTTCTGGTGTTGTTGGAGACTTGTTCTTGTGTTGATGGAGCCCACTGCTCCCTATATACAGGGATGGGTCAAATGCAGAGAAAAATGTCCCCCTTAAAGGGATAAAGATAGTATACATTATATTCTGTTCTATTCTATATCTCTCTCTGTCTCTGTCTCTCTCTCTATATCTCTCTCTCTCTCTGTCTCTCTCTATATATATATATCTCTGTCTCTCTGTCTCTCTCTCTCTCTCTGTCTCCATTTCTACACCTCTGTCAAATAAAGGTGGATAAAAAAAACAATGACAATGTGTTTTTTTTGGGCTGATACAGATCCATATATCATATATATATATATATATATATATATATATATATATATATATATATATATATATATATCTAATGTATAGTGAACAATGTTATCTGTGATTGTACTTCATGTTTTATCCTGTGGGAGGCAGTGGGTAGCATATATACTGAAGAGAAGAAGAAAGAAAGGCGTGGCCAAAAATAACTACTGCGCATGCCTTGACGTGCAGGTTTGCTTGGTTGTGACGTCACCGTCCTCTCCTCTGGTGTCCCTCCCGGTGAGAGTACCCGGATGTGACTGTTTGTTGGCAGCAGCCAGCGATTCTAACGATTTTCACGGGAAAATACGGCGGAATATAAAAAACGCAGCCGCACGGACAATTTACCGAACATCCTGCTTTCACCTCACAGGTGTAGAATCACGTAAATAACGGTAAGAGCTAACGGGAGGCTGGTTGTCATTTTGTTTTGATAGCAAACCTGAGCTAGTTAGCTAGTAGCTAACGTTAGTTAGCTTAGCTAACGGGGGTCTGGTTATGTGGGCGGAGAGCAGCTAGCTAGTGAAGAAGAAGAAGAGGAGGAAGGGGTATATATATATATATATATATATATATATATACATACATACATACATACATACATACATACATACATACATACAGACACACACATATATACACATAACGTTATATACACATATAACAGTTATATAACTTATATATATAGCCAGTGTCATACCGCTGCTCTATGGTGTGAGTGGTGAACATGAACACAAAGAGTCTTTCATGGTTCACAGGTCAGTGCTCTCACGTCTCTAATAAAGGACTAGTTATGATGTAGAGCAGCAGTAATGAGACGAAGAGTCTGTTTGTCTCCTCTTCTTCATCATCATCATCATCATCATCATCATCACTGCAACCACAGCTTCACAGACAGGAATGTCTTATTGTGTTGATGGTGGATCAGTTGTCTTTATATTATTTATTCATAAAGTAGATCTCCTCATACTGTATATAAGTATTCTATATATACTCAACATTATGACTGATGCTTTTCATTGATTCACTCACCTGTGATTCATGATTAATATATGATTCACTCACCTGCAGCTGCAAGAGTCACATGTTCATAAAGTGTTTACATTCTGGCTCCTGATTGGCTGCTGAGCTTGATTCTGAAGAGGCGTCGATCCAACGGTTCTGTTTGTTTATTTTCTTTATGGAAAGTAAATAATACTAATAAAATTATTAATACGCTCTTTGTGATAATACATAAACACATAACGATGTGTTCGGATCGGTCAGTTAATCTAAATGCTTCCTCCAGTTCTCTGTTTATGAATCATACTTTGATTGAAGGACAGACAGCAGATGAACGACTACACTACACGACTTTGTGTTTGGTGAACACAGCATCGGTCTGCATGTTTCCTCTTGTTGGTTCAGTCCTGTACAGTCCACATGACCTGGTTCTGGTTCTGGGTCCCCTGCAGGTCTGTGCTGGTGCTGCTGGAGATGAGTGGAGCCGCTCTGGGCATTGAGATCGTGGTGGTGTTCTTCCTGGCGCTGTTCCTGCTGCACCGGTATGGAGACTTCAGGAAGCAGCAGCGCATGGTTCTGTTCGGCACGCTGCTGGCCTGGTACCTGTGCTTCCTCATCGTCTTCATCTTACCTCTGGACGTCAGCACGGTGGGTACCGACGGAGACGTCCACCCGTCTGTCCCTCGGATAGAGACGCTACTGAAACCTGTTCTTCTGTCCTCAGACCATCTACAAGCAGTGTAAGCTCGACCACGAGGACCACGCCCCCACCCTTAGCCCCTCTCCAGCCAATCACACGCCGGCTAACGCCTCCGCCACGCCCACCAAGAGGTGAGTCAGTATTACAGCTTCATGAACATCAGCAGACGATTTAAAGCTCACGACGTAGTTTAGTGTGAGACGGTGTGATGTTCTCTCACTCAACTACAAACAGCTCGAAAAGAACCACTTCATCAGGATGTTAGAAGTGTTAACGAGCACTTTAATCTGAGTTCACCGAAATCAATCATGTGATGACACACATCTCACCTCGTTATCAATGAGCTACTAGATTTATATACTCCTCTTCCCCCTCCTCCTCCTCCTCTTCCTCCTCCCCCTCCTCTTCTTCCTCCTCTTCCTCTTCCTCTTCCTCTTCCTCTTCCTCTTCCTCCTTCCTCCTCCTCCTCCTCCTCCTCTGTAGGAGCGTATTAAAGCCGTGCTACAAGCCGTGGAGCTACATCCCAGATGGCATCATGCCCGTGTTCTGGAGGGTGGTGTACTGGACGTCCCAGTGTCTCACGTGGTTCGTATGATTATTAACGCGATAATAACGCGTTAACTTGCCCAGCACTAATATATATAAATATATATGTTATACCGTGTTCTCTGTCTCCAGGCTGCTGCTGCCCTTCATGCAGTCCTACGCTCGCTCCGGAGGGTTCTCCATCACCGGGAAGATAAAAACGGCTCTGATAGAGAACGCCATCTACTACGGGACATACCTGCTGATCTTCGGCTCGCTGCTCATCTACGTGGCCGTTCATCCTGAGTGGCACCTGTCATGGTGAGTTCACGGTCCTCACGGTGAGTTCACGGTCCTCACCGTCCTCACGGTGAACTCACCGTGAGGACGGTGAGTTCACGGTGAGTTCACGGTGAGTTCACGGTCCTCACGGTGAGTTCACGGTCCTCACCGTCCTCACTGTGAGTTCACGGTGAGTTCACGGTGAGTTCACGGTCCTCACCGTCCTCACGGTGAACTCACCGTGAGGACCGTGAGTTCACGGTGAGTTCACGGTGAGTTCGCCGTCCTCACGTGAGTTAAGGTTAGGGGGTCCAGAGTGGACGGGTCTTTGTGATCTGAATCACTGGTCCTGGTTCTGGTGGTGTGACTGGAGATCTGTTGGAGACGTCCTGGAGACTGCAGGTTGATTATTAAGCCTTTGTTTGTAATCGCTTGGTGTCGGAGAAGAACCGTAAAGGAACAAGTATTAAATGTATTATAAAGAAACAAAGGTTGAACGTCCTGTAGACTGGTTGATTTGTAGATTTTGAAGACGTCCTGTTTCTAATTGAGCTACTTTGTAGAACCCTCCACATGTAGCTAGAGATCCAGTACAGCGAGTATAAATCAGCTTTACTGAGTAACATGCAGCACATGTCAGCGAGTGTGAGACATCACTTCCTGTCTGGACCTCCTGTGACTCAGGTACGAGCTGCAGACCATCGGCATCACGGCGGCCAACACCTGGGGCCTGTTCCTGCTGGTGCTGCTGCTGGGCTACGGGCTGGTGGAGATCCCCCGGTCCTACTGGAACGCCTCACGCCACGGACACCTGCTCATCAAGACCTACTTCAAGGCCTCCAAGCTGATGACGGAGAAGGCGGACGCAGAGGAGAACCTGGAGGACGTCATGGAGGTGAGCGGAGGAACTCGCCTGTGAGGGTCGGCTTCATTCTTCATTTCACCGTTTTAACTCTGGAGTCTGGTTTTTGTTGCAGGAGGTGAGAAAAGTCAGTGAGTCCATCAAGTACAACCATCCGCTGAGGAAGTACATCGATACGATTCTCAGAAAGGTAAGAGGAAGTAGTTTACCAGCCGTGACTCAGTGTTCATAGACCGGGTACATTGATCTGACCTGCGCCCCCCCCCCCAGTGTCCGGTGGACTACCAGGAGAAGATGGGCAGGAACATGGACGACTACGAGGACTTTGACGACAAACAGAACACGTATCCCAGTGAGAAGAGTCTGGTGAAGCTCCACAAACAGGTGAGAGGAAGAAAGGAAGCAAGTCAACAGGAAATACCACAACAGAAGAACAAGTTCCTCCTTCACACAAGTCGTGATTCTGATCAGTTGTCGGGCAGATTTCAGGCAAACTTTTGAAGAAGAAATGTGTATTTTGGTGCGTTTCCACCAACTGGTTTGGAGCTCAGCTGCTTAGTTTGCGTAAATTTATATTTCACATTCATAAGTAAAGCAAAACTGTCCACCCGTCTTAACTTGAGCATCAACAGTAAGTTACTTTCGGACTTCCAGGTGTTTAGCTACAGCTACAGGTTCAGGACTGTAGACGAGAGGGTTTAACGTATCAGCTGGATGCAGTTTGGAGGACGAATGCACTTAATATACTCATTTAATGAGTGTCACCAGGTGTCATAGCTACAAACAGCTGTGTATCGTCTGCAAATAAGGCAAACAAATATGATTATAATTGTGAGTAATCTCCCAAGAACGATGCATGTAAAATGAAAACGGGAGTGGGCCTGAAACAGAGCCTTGTGGGGCACCAAGTACAGTAGAGGATGAAGAAACCAGAATCATCCCCATTTTATTTGATGTGATTCATGAATGATGTACATGTTCATACCTGTTGAGTGCTCCAGGTTCACCTGTGTGTGTGTGTGTGTCCAGGTGATCTATGCGGTCCAGAGACACAACAGGACTCGGGTCCAGTGGCAGATCCTCCTGCAGCAGGCCATCCACCTGGAGGACGTGGCCAAAAACGAGACCAGTACGACCCACCAGTTCGTCCACAGCTTTCCGTCCGCTGAGCCGGCCGGCTGGTTCAGCAGATACGTGTACACACCGACTGTAGGTGAGTCTGTGGGCGGGGCCTCCAGCCTCTCCTCTCCTCTCTGTGTTCACTTCCTGTAGTTCAGGCAGTTTCTCCTCCTTGTTGTCACATGACTGTTGGTCTCAGATGAATCAATCATGACGTCATAGTTTCACAGTGTAATGTTTTTACACACTGGTTAAAGTGAACTCTTTATTAGAGGAGACGTTTAGAATGAGAACATGAAGAATAAAATGTTTTGATGAAATATCAATATGTTAATCTTCGTTTTGGCTTCTTTTATTGACGTGTTTGTCACACATGATGTGTTCGAGGACCGTTGGAAAGATGGAAATATCACGATAATGTTGGTTTTTACAGCTGTGTGTGATGAACGGTGCAGTTTTGGCGAATGTTTAAAAGAAAACATGTTTTTCAATGTTGCTTGGGGGTTTTGGCGTTTAGAGGGTTGAGGAGATAGAACCCACATCAGAGTGATGATGGTGCAGTTTTTGACCACTAGTTTTTATGAGTGGGTCCCTGTCGAGGTTGCATCTTCTTCATGTACACACAAATACCCAGTACTTCTCAGTATTCCAGTACCTGTTGGTCGCAGTAATGTGACAAGAAATGTAGAAAAGGAAGAAGAAGACTTAAAGCCACAGTGTCGGTTTGAAGTTCTTCTAAAGTGTTTTGTGAGGAAGAAGAAGCCTTCGATTACAATAAATACAAAGAGAAGCTTTGACAATAGAAATGAGTAATGACAGAGAGAAAGAGAAAGAAGAACTTTTCTCTCATCATGTTTATGAAATCTTTCATAAGTGTTATGATTTCAGAAGTGTAGCTGTCAAATATCGTTTTGGTGAAACTACTAATTCCTTCAGAAACATCTCAACTCAAACACAGATTATCTGTCAGCCAAAAAACGGTTGAAAACCGTTGGTTTAATCTCTAATAATGTGTTATATTCTCCGAGAGTTTTACCTCTGAGATGAAGTAAAAAGTACTTTGTAGCTAACTACAGTACTTGTGTGTGTGTGTGTGTACAGAGTGGTTCTGGGAGTGCCTCCTGAAGGTCTGGTTCTACCGGCTCCTATCTGTGGTCCTGACCCTGTTCAGCGTGGCCGTGGTCTGGTCTGAGTGCACCTTCTTCAGCACGAGACCCGTCCTCTCTCTGTTCGCCGTGTTCATTCAGCTGGCTGAGAGAGACTACAACTACCTGTACATAGAGGTGAGACTACAACTACCTGTACATAGAGGTGAGACTACAACTACCTGTACATAGAGGTGAGACTACAACTACCTGTACATAGAGGTGAGACTACAACTACCTGTACATAGAGGTGAGACTACAACTACCTGTACATAGAGGTGAGACTACAACTACCTGTACATAGAGGTGAGACTACAACTACCTGTACATAGAGGTGAGACTATAACTACCTGTACATAGAGGTGAGACTACAACTACCTGTACATAGAGGTGAGACTATAACTACCTGTACATAGAGGTGAGACTATAACTACCTGTACATAGAGGTGAGACTACAACTACCTGTACATAGAGGTGAGACTACAACTACCTGTATATAGAGGTGAGACTACAACTACCTGTACATAGAGGTGAGACTACAACTACCTGTACATAGAGGTGAGACTACAACTACCTGTACATAGAGGTGAGACTACAACTACCTGTACATAGAGGTGAGACTACAACTACCTGTACATAGAGGTGAGACTACAACTACCTGTACATAGAGGTGAGACTACAACTACCTGTACATAGAGGTGAGACTACAACTACCTGTACATAGAGGTGAGACTATAACTACCTGTACATAGAGGTGAGACTACAACTACCTGTACATAGAGGTGAGACTATAACTACCTGTACATAGAGGTGAGACTATAACTACCTGTACATAGAGGTGAGACTACAACTACCTGTACATAGAGGTGAGACTATAACTACCTGTACATAGAGGTGAGACTACAACTACCTGTACATAGAGGTGAGACTACAACTACCTGTACATAGAGGTGAGACTACAACTACCTGTACATAGAGGTGAGACTATAACTACCTGTACATAGAGGTGAGACTACAACTACCTGTACATAGAGGTGAGACTACAACTACCTGTACATAGAGGTGAGACTATAACTACCTGTACATAGAGGTGAGACTACAACTACCTGTACATAGAGGTGAGACTATAACTACCTGTACATAGAGGTGAGACTATAACTACCTGTACATAGAGGTGAGACTACAACTACCTGTACATAGAGGTGAGACTATAACTACCTGTACATAGAGGTGAGACTACAACTACCTGTACATAGAGGTGAGACTACAACTACCTGTATATAGAGGTGAGACTACAACTACCTGTACATAGAGGTGAGACTACAACTACCTGTACATAGAGGTGAGACTACAACTACCTGTACATAGAGGTGAGACTACAACTACCTGTACATAGAGGTGAGACTATAACTACCTGTACATAGAGGTGAGACTATAACTACCTGTACATAGAGGTGAGACCATAACTACCTGTACATAGAGGTGAGACTATAACTACCTGTACATAGAGGTGAGACTACAACTACCTGTACATAGAGGTGAGACCATAACTACCTGTACATAGAGGTGAGACCATAACTACCTGTACATAGAGGTGAGACTATAACTACCTGTACATAGAGGTGAGACTATAACTACCTGTACATAGAGGTGAGACCATAACTACCTGTACATAGAGGTGAGACTATAACTACCTGTACATAGAGGTGAGACTACAACTACCTGTACATAGAGGTGAGACTAACTACCTGTACATAGAGGTGAGACTACAACTACCTGTACATAGAGGTGAGACTAACTACCTGTACATAGAGGTGAGACTATAACTACCTGTACATAGAGGTGAGACCATAACTACCTGTACATAGAGGTGAGACTATAACTACCTGTACATAGAGGTGAGACTATAACTACCTGTACATAGAGGTGAGACCATAACTACCTGTACATAGAGGTGAGACCATAACTACCTGTACATAGAGGTGAGACCATAACTACCTGTACATAGAGGTGAGACCATAACTACCTGTACATAGAGGTGAGACTATAACTACCTGTACATAGAGGTGAGACCATAACTACCTGTACATAGAGGTGAGACTACAACTACCTGTACATAGAGGTGAGACTACAACTACCTGTACATAGAGGTGAGACTATAACTACCTGTACATAGAGGTGAGACTATAACTACCTGTACATAGAGGTGAGACTAACTACCTGTACATAGAGGTGAGACTACAACTACCTGTACATAGAGGTGAGACTAACTACCTGTACATAGAGGTGAGACCATAACTACCTGTACATAGAGGTGAGACTATAACTACCTGTACATAGAGGTGAGACTACAACTACCTGTACATAGAGGTGAGACTAACTACCTGTACATAGAGGTGAGACTATAACTACCTGTACATAGAGGTGAGACTATAACTACCTGTACATAGAGGTGAGACTAACTACCTGTACATAGAGGTGAGACTACAACTACCTGTACATAGAGGTGAGACTAACTACCTGTACATAGAGGTGAGACCATAACTACCTGTACATAGAGGTGAGACTATAACTACCTGTACATAGAGGTGAGACTACAACTACCTGTACATAGAGGTGAGACTAACTACCTGTACATAGAGGTGAGACCATAACTACCTGTACATAGAGGTGAGACTATAACTACCTGTACATAGAGGTGAGACTACAACTACCTGTACATAGAGGTGAGACCATAACTACCTGTACATAGAGGTGAGACTACAACTACCTGTACTTAGAGGTGAGACTACAACTACCTGTACATAGAGGTGAGACTACAACTACCTGTACATAGAGGTGAGACTACAACTACCTGTACATAGAGGTGAGACCATAACTACCTGTACATAGAGGTGAGACTATAACTACCTGTACATAGAGGTGAGACTATAACTACCTGTACATAGAGGTGAGACTACAACTACCTGTACATAGAGGTGAGACCATAACTACCTGTACATAGAGGTGAGACTATAACTACCTGTACATAGAGGTGAGACTACAACTACCTGTACATAGAGGTGAGACTACAACTACCTGTACATAGAGGTGAGACTACAACTACCTGTACATAGAGGTGAGACTACAACTACCTGTACATAGAGGTGAGACTACAACTACCTGTACATAGAGGTGAGACTACAACTACCTGTACATAGAGGTGAGACTACAACTACCTGTACATAGAGGTGAGACTATAACTACCTGTACATAGAGGTGAGACTATAACTACCTGTACATAGAGGTGAGACTACAACTACCTGTACATAGAGGTGAGACTACAACTACCTGTACATAGAGGTGAGACTACAACTACCTGTACATAGAGGTGAGACTACAACTACCTGTACATAGAGGTGAGACTACAACTACCTGTACATAGAGGTGAGACTACAACTACCTGTACATAGAGGTGAGACTACAACTACCTGTACATAGAGGTGAGACTACAACTACCTGTACATAGAGGTGAGACTACAACTACCTGTACATAGAGGTGAGACTATAACTACCTGTACATAGAGGTGAGACTACAACTACCTGTACATAGAGGTGAGACTATAACTACCTGTACATAGAGGTGAGACTACAACTACCTGTACATAGAGGTGAGACCACAACTACCTGTACATAGAGGTGAGACTATAACTACCTGTACATAGAGGTGAGACTACAACTACCTGTACATAGAGGTGAGACCACAACTACCTGTACATAGAGGTGAGACTACAACTACCTGTACATAGAGGTGAGACTACAACTACCTGTACATAGAGGTGAGACTACAACTACCTGTACATAGAGGTGAGACTATAACTACCTGTACATATAGGTGAGACTACAACTACCTGTACATAGAGGTGAGACTATAACTACCTGTACATAGAGGTGAGACTACAACTACCTGTACATAGAGGTGAGACTACAACTACCTGTACATAGAGGTGAGACCACAACTACCTGTACATAGAGGTGAGACTATAACTACCTGTACATGAGGTGAGACCATAACTACCTGTACATAGAGGTGAGACTACAACTACCTGTACATAGAGGTGAGACCATAACTACCTGTACATAGAGGTGAGACTACAACTACCTGTACATAGAGGTGAGACTAACTACCTGTACATAGAGGTGAGACTAACTACCTGTACATAGAGGTGAGACTACAACTACCTGTACATAGAGGTGAGACTACAACTACCTGTACATAGAGGTGAGACTAACTACCTGTACATAGAGGTGAGACTACAACTACCTGTACATAGAGGTGAGACTAACTACCTGTACATAGAGGTGAGACTATAACTACCTGTACATAGAGGTGAGACTACAACTACCTGTACATAGAGGTGAGACTACAACTACCTGTACATAGAGGTGAGACTACAACTACCTGTACATAGAGGTGAGACTACAACTACCTGTACATAGAGGTGAGACTATAACTACCTGTACATAGAGGTGAGACTATAACTACCTGTACATAGAGGTGAGACTATAACTACCTGTACATAGAGGTGAGGCCTCTTCATCACTCTTCATCTCTGGACTCACTGGTCCGATCCCAGTCACACTCATGAGGGTTTAGTTCTGTCCTTCTGTTAAATCTTCCAGAGTTGAGGTCTCTCAGACGTTTTGAGTCCTTTATGAACTCTCCCCATGAGTCAGCATTAGATGCAGACTTTACCTGAGGGAATTACCCACAATTCATAGCAATGTGACGTTAAACACGAGGTAAGCAGAAGAAGCATGGAGATGTAAACAAAGAGGATGAAACCTGTGAGTTCAGTCTGGTTTATTAGATTTACTCAGAAACATTAAAGATTAAAGAAGGAACATAAAGACATGAAATCACAGGACTGAAAGCAGAGATTATACTGTATGTATGTATATTATATCACAGTTAATCTCACTGGTGTGTGTGACACCTCTTCTCTCCACCAGATGGCGTGCTTCATCACCATCTTCTTCCTGTGTACCTGTGTGTACTCCACCGTGTTCCGTGTCCGTGTGTTTAACTACTACTACCTGGCCTCTCATCACCAGACCGACGCCTACAGCCTCCAGTTCAGCGGCATGTGAGTGACAGCAAGTCTTCTTAAGTGGGAGGAGTCTGGGACCTTATTACAGGGACCAGTAACTGACTGGGGATCAGCATGATCCATAAATATGATAAGAAACCCAACAAAATATACACAAAAACATATAAGTACTCACATCCAGAGATCCTTCATAAAGAATACTCATGAAGTAAATAACTTCATTATGAATATTTGTATTTATAAAGTCGACCAATAGAGATAAAGAATAAAACACCATAAATACATCAATGAAAACAAAAGAAAATATAAAGTCTAAACAGTTGAGCTTCTAAAACAACTAAATTGGTAAATTATAATAAATAACAAAATAAATAAGAAAACATTTGGAGGAATCTTTAGGTTTAAATCTTTGAACACGTTTTATTCTTCATATTCAGAAACATCACCTGTTTCTGTCAGATACACCTTTAATAATAATATCAAACATATTCCGCGAATCGCCACCGTAACGTGGTGGAGGAGTTTGAGTGGCTCAGTGATCCTGGGAGCTATGTTGTCCGGGGCATGGACTAGCTCTAGGGACGTGGAACATCACCTCGCTAGCGGGGAAAGAGCCGGAGCTGGTGCAGGAGGTGGACCAGCTAGATATAGTTGGACTCACCTCCACACACAGCGTTGGCTCTGGAACCAAGCTCCTGGAGAGGGGTTGGACTTTGTCCTTTTCCGGAGTTGCCCAGGGTGAGAGGCGCCGGGCGGGAGTGGGGAGACTCACGAGCCCCCGGCTGAGCGCTGCTGTGTTGGAGTTCTCCCCGGAGAACGAGAGGGTCGCCTCCATGCGCCTACGGGTTGCGGGGAGCAAGGCTCTGACTGTGGTTTGTGCTTATGCACCAAACAGCAGTTCGGAGTATCCGGCCTTCTTGGAGTCGGTGGGAGGGGTCCTGGAAAGGGCGCCGCCTGCCGACTCCATAGTTCTCCTGGGGGACTTCACCGCTCACGTGGGCAATGACGGAGAAACCTGACGGGGGGTGATTGGGAGGAACGGCTTGCCCGGTCTGAACCCGAATGGTGTTTCGTTATTGGACTTCTGTGCTTGTGCTTCTATTGTGGACGCGGCCGCTAGGAGCTGTGGCCGGAAGGTCATCGGTGCCTGTCGTGGCGGCAACCCGAGAACCCGGTGGTGGACACCGGAGGTGAGGGAAGCCGTCAAGCTGAAGAAGGAGACCTTCAAGGCCTGGTTGGCCCAGGGGTCTCCTGAAGCAGCTGACAGGTACCAGCAGGCCAGAAGGGCTGCAGCTGCGGTGGTCGCGAATGCTAAAACTCGGGCATGGCAGGAGTTCGGGGAGGCCATGGAGAAGGACTTTCGGTTGGCCTCAAGGAGGTTCTGGCAAACCATCCGACGGCTCAGGAAGGGAAAGCAGGGCTTACCCCCAGGCTGTTCTCAGCAGGGGGGGAACTGCTGACGCGGACAGAGGACATCGTCGGGCGGTGGAAAGAGCACTTTGAGGAACTCCTAAACCCGACCAACATGTCCTCTGCAGAGGAGGCAGCACCTGAGGACCTAGGGAGAGGCTCACCCATATCCCTGGCAGAGGCCGCTGAGGTAGTTAAAAAGCTCCTTGGTGGCAAGACGCGGGGGTGGATGAGATCCGCCCTGAGATGCTGAAAGCGCTGGACATGGTTGGGCTGTCCTGGCTGACACGCCTCTTCAATGTCGCATGGGGGTCGGGATCAGTGCCCATGGAATGGCAGACCGGGGTGGTGGTCCCATCTTCAAAAAGGGGGACCGGAGAGTGTGCTCGAACTACCGGGGTATCACACTGCTCAGCCTCCCGGGGAAGGCTTATGCCAGGGTGCTGGAAAGGAGGCTCTGACCGTTTTGTCGAACCTCAGATCCAAGAGGAGCAATGGACCAGCTCTTTACCCTCGCAAGACTACTGGAGGGGTTCTGGGAGTTTTCCCAACCAGTCTACATGTGCTTTGTGGACTCGGAGAAGGCTTTCGACCGGGCCCCTCGGGAGTTCTTGTGGGGGGTGCTGCGGGAGTATGGGGTGCCGGACCTGTTACAATGGCCGATCCGGTCTCTGTACGACTGCAGTAGGAGCTGTGTCCGCATTCTCGGCAATACGTCAGACATGTTCCCGGTGGGTGTTGGCCTCCGCCAGGGCTGCCCTTTGTCACGGTCCTGTTCGTGACTTTCATGGACAGGATATCGAGGCGCAGCCTGGGGGCGGAGAACGTCAGGTTCGGGGGTCTCGGGATCGCCTCTCTGCTGTTTGCAGGTGATGTGGTCCTGTTGGCCTCCTCGGATCGTGACCTCCAGCATTCACTGGGCGGTTTGCAGCCGAGTGTGAAGCGGCGGAGATGAGAGTTAGCACCTCCACATCTGAGGCCATGGTGCTCTGCCGGAAACCGGTGGATTGCTCCCTCCAGGTGGGGACGGCGTGCCGACCTCAAGCGAAGGAGTTCAAGTATCTCAGGGTCTTGTTCACGAGTGAGGGTAAGATGAGCGGGAGATCGACAGGCGGATCGGTGCGGCTGCAGCAGTAAAGCAGGCGCTGCACCGGACCGTCTTGGTGAAGAGGGAGCTGAGCCGGAAGACAAAGCTCTCAATGTACCACTCGGTCTACGTTCCTACCCTCACCTATGGTCACCAACTCTGGGTCGTGACCGAAAGGA
Source organism: Ophthalmolycus amberensis (assembly GCA_024529925.1). NCBI lineage: Eukaryota > Metazoa > Chordata > Actinopteri > Perciformes > Zoarcidae > Ophthalmolycus > Ophthalmolycus amberensis. Next base: position 1,473,656 of record JAFEUB010000211.1, on the reverse strand, counting down.
CGAGGCCGCGACTACAAGCGGCCGAAATGAGTTTCCTAAGTCCGGCCACCCGGGCTGAGTCCGGGTGGCCGGGCTCAGCCTTAGAGATAGGGTCAGGAGCTCGGTCATCAGGAGGGAGCTCGGAGTCGAGCCGCTACTCCTTCGCGTCGAAAGGAGTCAGCTGAGGTGGTTCAGCATCTAGTCAGGATGCCTCCTGGACGCCTCCCACTGGAGGTTTTCCAGGCACGTCCAACTGGGAAGAGACCCGGGGAAGACCCAGAACACGCTGGAGGGATTACATCTCCCAGCTGGCCTGGGAACGCCTCGGGATCCCCCACAATGAGCTGAACATGTTGGGGGGGGGGGGAGGTCTGGGTCAGCCTGCTTGGCCTGCTGCCACCGCGACCCGACCCCGGATAAGAGGAGGAAAATGGATGGATCAAACATATTGCCAGCCCGTCATCAGCCTCATTCTAACATTTTTTATTTTATTTTTATGGACTTCCATCCTCCTTCACAAAGTAGCTGCATGTTTGAGATAAAAAGCTTTTGAAGGGTCATTTATTGTTTTAACTAAATGCAGTAAAAACAACAAACAGAACTAATCCTGTCGTGTATTTATTGATTTTATCATCAGGAGGAATTTAAATATGTCCGACATCTTCACATTAAACATTGTCCATCAACTGTGTTTGAGCACCAAACATCATGATGTGAACTCAGAGTCCAGGCCCTCTGGTCCACCAGAGTAAAGACCTGGCATCAGACAGCCAGGAGCATGCTGGGTAGTGGAGTAGCCTCAGGTCCTAGCCGCGTTAGCTTAGCTTCCATCTCGACTCCACTTCCAGTGGCATTCATATAAATACCAGTTAAAGAGATCTACTCAGTGTGTCTGAGGGCGGAGCCAAAGAACAGCTGACGATCCACTGAACGACTCCTTTGATCTGCAGGTTGTTCTGTCGTCTGACGCCTCCTCTGTGTCTCAACTTCCTGGGTTTGATCCACATGGACTCAGCCATCTCCCACCAGCAGAAGGAGCAGACAGCATACACGTCTGTAAGTTATATATGTTCATCACACATAGAAACAGAAGGAACAGACAGCATACACGTCTGTAAGTTATACATGTTCATCACACATAGAAACAGAAGGAACAGACAGCATTCACGTCTGTAAGTTATACATGTTCATCACACATAGAAACAGAAGGAACAGACAGCATACACGTCTGTAAGTTATATATGTTCATCACACATAGAAACAGAAGGAACAGACAGCATACACGTCTGTAAGTTATATATGTTCATCACACATAGAAACAGAAGGAGCAGACAGCATACACGTCTGTAAGTTGTACATGTTCATCACACATAGAAACAGAAGGAGCAGACAGCATACACGTCTGTAAGTTATATATGTTCATCACACATAGAAACAGAAGGAACAGACAGCATACACGTCTGTAAGTTATATATGTTCATCACACATAGAAACAGAAGGAGCAGACAGCATACACGTGTGTATTATCAGGTAGATGAAGTCACATTGATTATTAATAACTGAGTCCTGTTGTGATCCAGATCATGGGGTCCATGCGGGTCCTCTCCTTCATCGCTAACGGCTTCTACATCTACTACCCGATGCTGATCGTCCTCCTCTGCATCGCCACATACTTCAGGTCTGTTTGAGCTCTGTGTGTGTTAGAGGGCAGCTGTGAGGAGGAGGAGCTAATTCAACCATTAAAGTGACTGAACCTGGTTTCATGAATTGTTTTTGTTGTTTTGGGAGAAAACATATTGAACGTTTGGTTGTTGCAGGTGTTTAAAGTGATAATGAGCTGTTTTCATTCATCTTTCATGTTAGTAAAGTGAACATCTTTCTGTTCTGTGACGTTCTAACGCACCGATGGATTCATCAATGATCACTGACAGCTGCTGGTTCATTCATTCAGTTATTGATGACAGATGATAACTGAATCATAACTTCTCTCCTCAGTCTGGGGACTCGCTGCCTCAACCTGTTGGGCTTCCAGCAGTTTGTGGGCGACAGTGAAATGACCTCCGACCTCATCGACGAGGGGAAGGAGCTGATCCGCCGAGGTGAGAGGAGTCACAGTGAGGAGTCAGGGCGGGGGGTCGGGGCGAGGGGTCGGGCGAGGAAGCTGCTCAGGGATGAAGATTCACAGCTGTTCATGTGATTTGGTTTTCACAGAGAAAAGGAAGCGACAGAGGACTGAAGCTGGAGAGAACAGACGGAGGGTGAGTAACGTTTGTATTCTGAGGTGATGACGGAACTGTTGATGGTGTGTTGATGGTGTGTTGATGGTGTGTTGATGGTGCGTTGATGGTGCGTTGATGGTGCGTTGATGGTGCGTTGATGGTGCGTTGATGGTGCGTTGATGGTGCGTTGATGGTGCGTTGATGGTGTGTGTTGATGGTGCGTTGATGGTGTGCGTTGATGGTGTGTTGATGGTGTGTGTTGATGGTGTGTTGATGGTGCGTTGATGGTGCGTTGATGGTGTGTGTTGATGGTGCGTTGATGGTGTGTTGATGGTGTGTGTTGATGGTGTGTGTTGATGGTGTGTGTTGATGGTGTGTGTTGATGGTGTGTGTTGATGGTGTGTGTTGATGGTGTGTGTTGATGGTGTGTGTTGATGGTGCGTTGATGGTGTGTGTTGATGGTGCGTTGATGGTGTGTTGATGGTGTGTGTTGATGGTGTGTGTTGATGGTGTGTGTTGATGGTGCGTTGATGGTGCGTTGATGGTGCGTTGATGGTGTGTGTTGATGGTGTGTGTTGATGGTGCGTTGATGGTGTGTGTTGATGGTGCGTTGATGGTGCGTTGATGGTGTGTGTTGATGGTGTGTTCATGGTGCGTTGATGGTGCGTTGATGGTGCGTTGATGGTGCGTTGATGGTGCGGTGCGTTCATGGTGCGTTGATGGTGCGTTGATGGTGTGCGTTGATGGTGCGTTGATGGTGAGTTGATGGTGCGTTGATGGTGTGTTGATGGTGCGTTGATGGTGCGTTGATGGTGCGTTGATGGTGCGTTGATGGTGCGTTGATGGTGCGTTGATGGTGAGTTGATGGTGAGTTGATGGTGCGTTGATGGTGCGTTGATGGTGCGTTGATGGTGCGTTGATGGTGCGTTGATGGTGCGTTGATGGTGCGTTGATGGTGAGTTGATGGTGCGTTGATGGTGCGTTGATGGTGAGTTGATGGTGCGTTGATGGTGCGCTGATGGTGCGTTGATGGTGCGTTGATGGTGAGTTGATGGTGCGTTGATGGTGCGTTGATGGTGCGTTGATGGTGCGTTGATGGTGCGTTGATGGTGCGTTGATGATGCGTTCATGGTGTGTTGATGGTGCGTTGATGGTGCGTTGATGGTGCGTTCATGGTGCGTTGATGATGCGTTCATGGTGTGTTGATGGTGCGTTCATGGTGTGTTGATGGTGCGTTCATGGTGTGTTGTTCTTTACAGGAGTGGAAGGAGCGCTATGGGAACCAGAGAGAGGAGCACACGGCGAGGAACCGGACCAGTCACGAGCTGAAGGAGACCAGCTACTCCGACACGGTGACGAGCAGCAGCAACAGACGTGAGTACACGTCCAATCACAGGGGAGGAGGGGCGGGACCAGCAGCGTGTTTTATTATCAACATGTTGTCTCATTGTGTCATTGTTTATAATGATGATAATAATACAGTTATTTTATAAAGAGCTTTAAAAGGAACTTCAAGAAACTTTACCAGGTAGACGAAGCAAATCAATTATATAATAACAGTAATAAAAACAATAACTTAACGAGCATCATAATGTTTTTACTGTGGACCTCGTGTCCTCATGTCTGGAGAACTGGACCAAACCAGTTTCTAATAATAATAATAATAACTCTATTGTGTTGTGTTGAACAGAGGCTAAGTATTCCCGCTCCGAGAGAGACTCCATCGAGCTGCTTCAGGACGCTGAACCTTTAGACTTCAACGCCGAGTCTCTGACCGACGACCCTCTGGAGGCGGAGCCTAGCAGGTAGAGACCACTTCCTGCTTCTGATGACACGATGACAGAACTCTACGCCGCTGTGGTAAAGTGATGCATGTGTGTTTGTCTCTCAGACACGCAGGAGGACGATATCTGTCCATGTCGTCGTCTCGCAGCCGAATATTCGACGACGTCTGATGAATCCGTAGAGATCAACAGGAAGTGAATGTACCACAGGACCTCCAGGATGCATGGTAACTAGAAACAGACGTCCAGCTGTTGTACAGCTCACTGGAGGAACGTTAATGGAGCTCTATTAAAACGCTCTGAGGTCCAGATGTTGGTCCGCATGTCAGGACAGCTGGAGTCTGAGCTGCTGCACGACCTCACGTCACTTTAATGAAGGTTACAACGTTTATTCATGTCTTATTTATTTATCACTGATATCTGATCAATAGCTGTTCAATCAATCATCATTCTAATTATGAATACAAATATCTTCCTGTAATAACCTGAATGTTAAAACGAGTTCATTTCATCAACGCTTAATAATTAATGTTGTTAAAATACTAAAATATGTCTTTTTATTAAAAGCATTGAAGTGTTTCACTCTGAAAACCATCCGTCTGAATTTATGGGGTTTAAATCATTTTATTTATTCTGAGACGTTTCACTGACAGTTAAAGCGCCACTCTCACTCCCAGTAACACCTGTCTCACTCCCAGTAACACCTGTCTCACTCCCAGTAACACCTGTCTCACTCCCAGTAACACCTGTCTCACTCCAGTAACACCTGTCTCACTCCCAGTAACACCTGTCTCACTCTCAGTAACACCTGTCTCACTCCCAGTAACACCTGTCTCACTCCCAGTAACACCTGTCTCACTCCCAGTAACACCTGTCTCACTCCCAGTAACACCTGTCTCACTCCCAGTAACACCTGTCTCACTCCCAGTAACACCTGTCTCACTCCCAGTAACACCTGTCTCACCTGTCTCACTCCCAGTAACACCTGTCTCACCTGTCTCACTCCCAGTAACACCTGTCTCACTCCCAGTAACACCTGTCTCACTCTCAGTAACACCTGTCTCACTCTCAGTAACACCTGTCTCACTCCCAGTAACACCTGTCTCACCTGTCTCACTCCCAGTAACACCTGTCTCACTCTCAGTAACACCTGTCTCACTCCCAGTAACACCTGTCTCACCTGTCTCACTCCCAGTAACACCTGTCTCACTCCCAGTAACACCTGTCTCACTCCCAGTAACACCTGTCTCACTCACAGTAACACCTGTCTCACTCACAGTAACACCTGTCTCACCTGTCTCACTCCCAGTAACACCTGTCTCACCTGTCTCACTCCCAGTAACACCTGTCTCACTCCCAGTAACACCTGTCTCACCTGTCTCACTCCCAGTAACACCTGTCTCACTCCCAGTAACACCTGTCTCACCTGTCTCACTCCCAGTAACACCTGTCTCACTCTCAGTAACACCTGTCTCACCTGTCTCACTCCCAGTAACACCTGTCTCACTCCCAGTAACACCTGTCTCACTCCCAGTAACACCTGTCTCACTCCCAGTAACACCTGTCTCACTCCCAGTAACACCTGTCTCACTCCCAGTAACACCTGTCTCACCTGTCTCACTCTCAGTAACACCTGTCTCACCTGTCTCACTCCCAGTAACACCTGTCTCACCTGTCTCACTCCCAGTAACACCTGTCTCACCTGTCTCACTCCCAGTAACACCTGTCTCACTCTCAGTAACACCTGTCTCACTCCCAGTAACACCTGTCTCACTCTCAGTAACACCTGTCTCACTCCCAGTAACACCTGTCTCACTCCCAGTAACACCTGTCTCACTCTCAGTAACACCTGTCTCACTCCCAGTAACACCTGTCTCACTCTCAGTAACACCTGTCTCACTCCCAGTAACACCTGTCTCACTCCCAGTAACACCTGTCTCACTCTCAGTAACACCTGTCTCACTCCCAGTAACACCTGTCTCACTCCCAGTAACACCTGTCTCACTCTCAGTAACACCTGTCTCTGTCTAATATCATCTAATCTAATATCATCTAATATTAGATAATATTAGATGATATTAGATATTATCATCTAATATCTAATATCTAATATTAGATATTAGATGATAATATCTAATATTAGATATTAGATGATAATATCTAATATTAGATATTATCTAATATTAGATAATATCATCTAATATTATCTAATATTAGATACTATCTAATATTAGATAGTATCTATTAGATGATATCTAATATTAGATATTAGATGATATTATCTAATATTAGATATTATCTAATATCAGATAATATTCAGTCAAATATCCACATCCAGGTATTTGATAAAAGATATTTGCGCTATGAGCAAAGTGAGGAATAAAAACAAGTTTTGTTTAAACTTGATGAATTTAAACAATTTGAATTGTTTTTTTCATTTGTGAATTTTAATAAATATAAAACCACAAATTTAGACAGATGGTTTTCAAAATAAAATACTTTCATTGATTCAATCAGTTGCTTATTAGATTAAATCTATTTTAATCATTATTTTCCTCCATATTCATGAACGTAATTTAACTTCCTTTGTGTTTGTTTAATCATCTCGGTGAAAGTGAAGGTTTTGTTTCTTTAACTTAAAATGGTTCAAAATGTGCCGTTAAAAATAAAAAAATAAATAACTGTTACGCTGAAATAAAATAAAATGTAAATAAAAAAGAAAAGAAGAAGTGACCTTTAAAGGGACAAACCTGTGTTTCTGTTCATTCAATATTCAACTTCTAGATGTAAAAGAAATCTCATTATTTTAATGAAGTATAATAATGTTCTTAGAGCTCGTGTTAGGAAGTTAAACATCATAATTCATCTCTAATATCTGTTTTATATTCATGTGAAAACATATCCTTCAAACTACTGGATTTATTCTAGTTTATCACCGAAACTACATTTTACAGATGACATGTGAACACATCATGATAACGTTATAATGAACCTTCAGCCAGTACTCATGTTCACTGAGCAGAGCCTGAAGGCATCATAATGTAACTGAAGTTTGTTACACGTAACGTTACTAGCTCTCCTCCTGTTGGTTAGCCGTTAGCGATGCTGCTAACGTTACTAGCTCTCCTCCTGTTGGTTAGCCGTTAGCGGTGCTGCTAACGTTACTAGCTCTCCTGTTGGTTAGCCGTTAGCGGTGCTGCTAACGTTACTAGCTCTCCTCTGATTGGTTGTTTACAATGAAACATGATCAGAGATCAGAGACTAGAAACACATGTTCTACTGAGTCAGTACAACTTTATTTACACTGTGACGTACTCCACTAAAGTGAAACACAGGTCTGGCCCTTTAAGAGCGTTAGCATGTAGCATTAGCTCCTCTGTGGATTAGATCCTGCTGGCGGGTTCAGCTGAGCTTCAGCTCCTTTAACTCAAGTCTGACCTGAGATCAGTGTAAATATGTAAATATGATTTTGTATAAAGGAGCTCGTTGATTCACAGAAAGCGTTAAAGTCACTTTGTGTTCATCGTCTGATGAAGTGTTCATGTTCTGGATGTATTTATTGATCTCAGAGTAGATATAAAAACATGTTGATCTCTTTGTTGTGGTGAATTATTAAAAAGATTATTGTTATTGTTATTATTAATAATGTTTCTCTGCTGCCAGTGATGTGTCAATAAAAATGATCAAAGTGTTGAAGACTGAGGTCTCGTTTCTGTCTCATATATGGTGTAGAGCTCTGGTGAACACAGACGGATACAGAGTTTGTTTCGTGATTCAACAACATCAGGTGAATTCTGCCTCATTCAAAGCTTTGTATGTAATCTACTTGCCTGAAAAATGTCCGCCGCGTTTGATGTGAACACGGCCTTATTGTTCATAAATGGGTTTGAGTGTCGAGAGTGACCCCAAGTCTTTAGAGTCGGTCCAGACACATGCAGATAAAGAGTTTAACCATGAAGTGAGCTTTAGGTTCCTGAGAGCAGCCTCTGGACGAAGTTCATTCATTCAGATTGTGTTGTTATTATCACATCGTTTTATCATCTCTCCGTGTATGTTCACACATCCATCCATACAGATACAAAGATGGAATATATTAAATACACTTAAAGATCTGATAAACATGTTGAATGTGAATCAGTCAAATAAAGCTCAGGTCAAACTCAATGAAATCATTGTTGGACTTTAAAGGCGTCATCTTCACATCTTATTTCTTTGTTTTGAGTTTATTCTCTAATTAAAAAAGATGATTTGAACATTGTTTTCAATCACTCAGAGGACTCTCTTATCTAGTTATTTGTAGTCCTACGAATGTTTTATTTTTATGAACTGGGTTAAAATGTCTCATGAATTCATTAATCATATCAAGTTTTCCTTCGAGGATTTCACTCCATACATTATATTTATGTGTAAGTTCAATGAGAGCAACACAGTTATACTGTGTTCACATACTTGAGAGAAGAGAACTACAACCCCCAGCGTGCATTTCACTACCAAACAGCCAATCACAGAGCTTTACATTCTGTTGTGTGTTTCGCTAACTGTGAGCTGAAGCTAAGCTAACTATTTCACTCCGTACAGACTTGAGGAAACATTCAGCGGTTTCACTTCGTCCACGTTCAGATTCTGGATCAATTCAGCAGCTATGGCGAAGACTAATTCACTGCTTTTGTTTTCCCGCCTCTGACTGCCTTCGTCGCCACAGCAGAGGCGTAGAGGCTCATGGGTAATGTAGTGAGACGTGCACTCGCCAAAAATAACGGACAAAACGTGATTTATCAGAAACTAAGTCTAAAGTTAAACAGAACCTATATGATCGTTATTTTATTATCCAGCAGAGTTCTGTGTTTTTATATATATATATATATATATATATATATATATACACACACAGTATATGTGTAGAAGAGCATTCAGAATATCAGTAAAATAAAACGTTTAAAACGGAAATTCTGATTTGGGTAAATACAATATGCTTGTCCCCCCTAGTAAAGTGTCCCCCGTGGTTATGGTCGGGGTCTTCGGGTTCCTGGGTAGAGGTCTTCGACAGCTCCTCCGTGACGTCCTCGTGTTTGTGGTTACCATGGTAACTGAACACCTCTCCCGTTGTGTGTGCTTTTAAAACCAGCTCGTGTCCGTGAAACGTTCAAACTGAAGAATATTCATCATAACTGATAATTCATCATAACTGTGATATAATTAATCGAGAAGTCGTGTTTGTTAAAATGCTGAGTCAAAGAAGAACAAAATGTCGTGAGTTCACAGGACCGACTCCTCACTCTGTGGCTGTGGTGAGACATGAGACACTCTTTGACTGTCATGTTATGCTAATGCTACATTTGCTACACTAGCTAACTGTCATGTAATGCTAATCCTACATTAGCTAGTTGTCATGTAATGCTAAAGCTACATTAGCTAGCTGTCATGTAATGCTACATTAGCTAGCTGTCATGTAATGCTAATTCTACATTAGCAAACTGTCATGTAATGCTAAAGCTACATTAGCTAGCTGTCATGTAATGCTACATTCGCTAGCTACATTAGCTAGCTGTCATGCAAGCTAAAGCTACATAACTAGCTCGTTTTGTACACATTAGTTTCATGTGGATATCTTTTAAACGTGTCGGTTTGATGATAATATTAATAAATCACACAAATATTCACCAAACAAACATCAACACATCAACGAGAACCATCGACATGGAATCACAACAACAAACAACAACAAAAGTCTGAAGTAGGATTAAAAACAAAATTATGATTCAGGATTTGGAGACTTTATGCTCGTAATTAAATCAGATATCATCAGAAATTAATGTCAATTTAGCTTAATGAGGTCGTTTTTATACGGTCCGAAACTAACTTATTTTCATAATATTTGGACTAAATTTGGACTTATTTATTCATTTAGACTTTTATTATTATTAGTAGTAGTAGAAGTCTGTTTATGTTTCTTCTGACGTCAAAACTAATTTCCTCTCGTGGAAAATAAAGTTAAAGACTGAAAACGTCAAATAGTATTTTTGTGTAACAGTTCATTTATTAAGAGTTTAACACATTTAAATATTGATAAATCCAGACATCAACACAAATAATATATTTAATGTGGTTCGTAGTTCTACGCTGACGTCAGTCTATAATTAATACATGTTTTATTTAATGTTTGTTTAATTTCTGTGTGAAACAGAGAGCAAAGTTCCCGTCCTCACGGCCTGTGGACCAGCTGATCCTGGACAGACAGAAGCAGAATGCCATCAGAGACCAGGTCCTGGACTTCACTAAGGACCAGCAGTCCTGTGACATCAAGACCTCATGGCTGAAGAGTTCAGACCGTTGTGTCCTGAGAGGAACCGTCAACAGACGAGTCCACGCTGCTCTGAACCAGCAGGAAGTCCACGTTGAGGAGAGGAGAGACAGGTCGGTCTGTGGGGGGACACTTTTAACGTTGAGGAGAGGAGAGACAGGTCGGTCTGTGGGGGGACACTTTTAACGTTGAGGAGAGACAGGTCGGTCTGTGGGGGGACACTTTTAACGTTGAGGAGAGGAGAGACAGGTCGGTCTGTGGGGGGACACTTTTAACGTTGAGGAGAGACAGGTCGGTCTGTGGGGGGACACTTTTAACGTTGAGGAGAGGAGAGACAGGTCGGTCTGGGGGTACACTTTTAACGTTGAGGAGAGGGGAGACAGGTCGGTCTGTGGGGGGACACTTTTAACGTTGAGGAGAGGAGAGACAGGTCGGTCTGTGGGGGGACACTTTTAACGTTGAGGAGAGGAGAGACAGGTCGGTCTGTGGGGGGACACTTTTAACATTGAGGAGAGGAGAGACAGGTCGGTCTGTGGGGGGACACTTTTAACATTGAGGAGAGGAGAGACAGGTCGGTCTGTGGGGGGACAGTTTTAATGTTGAGGAGAGGAGAGACAGGTCGGTCTGTGGGGGGACACTTTTAACATTGAGGAGAGGAGAGACAGGTCGGTCTGTGGGGGGACACTTTTAACGTTGAGGAGAGGAGAGACAGGTCGGTCTGTGGGGGGACACTTTTAACGTTGAGGAGAGGAGAGACAGGTCGGTCTGTGGGGGGACACTTTTAACGTTGAGAGGAGAGACAGGTCGGTCTGTGGGGGGACACTTTTAATGTTGAGGAGAGACAGGTCGGTCTGTGGGGGGACACTTTTAATGTTGAGGACAGGAGAGACAGGTTGGTCTGTGGGGGGACACTTTTAACGTTGAGGAGAGGAGAGACAGGTCGGTCTGTGGGGGGACACTTAACGTTGAGGAGAGACAGTTCGGTCTGTGGGGGGACACTTTTAACATTGAGGAGAGGAGAGACAGGTCGGTCTGTGGGGGGACACTTTTAACGTTGAGAGGAGAGACAGGTCGGTCTGTGGGGGGACACTTTTAATGTTGAGGAGAGGAGAGACAGGTCAGTCTGTGGGGGGACACTTTTAACATTGAGGAGAGGAGAGACAGGTCGGTCTGTGGGGGGACACTTTTAACGTTGAGAGGAGAGACAGGTCGGTCTGTGGGGGGACACTTTTAATGTTGAGGAGAGACAGGTCGGTCTGTGGGGGGACACTTTTAATGTTGAGGAGAGGAGAGACAGGTCAGTCTGTGGGGGGACACTTTTAATGTTGAGGAGAGGAGAGACAGGTTGGTCTGTGGGGGGACACTTTTAACATTGAGGAGAGACAGTTCGGTCTGTGGGGGGACACTTTTAACGTTGAGAGGAGAGACAGGTCGGTCTGTGGGGGGACACTTTTAACGTTGAGAGGAGAGACAGGTCGGTCTGTGGGGGGACACTTTTAATGTTGAGGAGAGGAGAGACAGGTCGGTCTGTGGGGGGACACTTTTAATGTTGAGGAGAGGAGAGACAGGTCAGTCTGTGGGGGGACACTTTTAATGTTGAGGAGAGGAGAGACAGGTTGGTCTGTGGGGGGACACTTTTAATGTTGAGGAGAGACAGGTCAGTCTGTGGGGGGACACTTTTAACATTGAGGAGAGGAGAGACAGGTTGGTCTGTGGGGGGACACTTTTAATGTTGAGGAGAGGAGAGACAGGTTGGTCTGTGGGGGGACACTTTTAATGTTGAGGAGAGGAGAGACAGGTTGGTCTGTGGGGGGACACTTTTAACATTGAGGAGAGGAGAGACAGGTTGGTCTGTGGGGGGACACTTTTAACATTGAGGAGAGGAGAGACAGGTTGGTCTGTGGGGGGACACTTTTAACATTGAGGAGAGGAGAGACAGGTTGGTCTGTGGGGGGACACTTTTAACATTGAGGAGAGGAGAGACAGGTTGGTCTGTGGGGGGACACTTTTAACATTGAGGAGAGGAGAGACAGGTTGGTCTGTGGGGGGACACTTTTAATGTTGAGGAGAGGAGAGACAGGTTGGTCTGTGGGGGGACTGATAACGTTGAGGAGAGACAGGTTCAGACAGAGACTTTTCTTCTGGTCTCATGATGTCTCTTATTATCAACTACATCAATTCTCTAGTTCTGGACTCATGTGGACTGATCATGCCTCTGGACTTGGATCTGATCTGAGTACGTGTCTGTTTCCACCTGTCTGTCTCTCTTCCTGTCTGTCTCCCCCTGTCTGTCCCCACCTGTCTTCCATCTCCCCTGTCTGTCTCCCCCTGTCCCAGGCTGCGTGTCCTGTTGGAGACGGAGGAGCAGCAGCTCCTGCAGGAGATGGAGGAGAAGATGGAGACTTCAGTGGAGAGACTAGCAAAGATGAGAGAACGAGCCAAAACCCTGAGAGACAAGAGAGAGACAGACAGACAGCAGCTGGTCTCAGACAAGCTGGAGCAGCTGTTCAGGTAAACTCACCTGTTAGAGCACTTCCTCCTGCACACTTTCACATTAAAAGCCTCACTTTCACATTAAAAGCCCCACAATCTGAGCACCTCAGAGGTACTCCGAGTACTTCTTACTGTACTACACCTCAGAGGTACTCATAGTACTTCTTTCTGTACTACATCTCAGAGATACTCATAGTACTTCTTACTGTACTACATCTCAGAGGTACTCATAGTACTTCTTACTGTACTACATCTCAGAGGTACTCATAGTACTTCTTTCTGTACTACATCTCAGAGATACTCATAGTACTTCTTACTGTACTACATCTCAGAGGTACTCATAGTACTTCTTACTGTACTACATCTCAGAGGTACTCATAGTACTTCTTACTGTACTACACCTCAGAGGTACTCATAGTACTTCTTTCTGTACTACATCTCAGAGATACTCATAGTACTTCTTACTGTACTACATCTCAGAGGTACTCATAGTACTTCTTACTGTACTACATCTCAGAGGTACTCATAGTACTTCTTACTGTACTACACCTCAGAGGTACTCATAGTACTTCTTACTGTGCTACACCTCAGAGGTACACATAGTACTTCTTACTGTACTACACCTCAGAGGTACTCCTAGTACTTCTTACTGTACTACACCTCAGAGGTACTCCTAGTACTTCTTACTGTACTACACCTCAGAGGTACACATAGTACTTCTTACTGTACTACACCTCAGAGGTACTCCTAGTACTTCTTACTGTACTACACCTCAGAGGTACTCCTAGTACTTCTTACTGTACTACACCTCAGAGGTACACATAGTACTTCTTACTGTACTACACCTCAGAGGTACTCCTAGTACTTCTTACTGTACTACACCTCAGAGGTACTCATAGTACTTCTTTCTGTACTACACCTCAGAGGTACTCATAGTACTTCTTACTGTACTACATCTCAGAGGTACTCTGAGTACTTCTTACTGTACTACACCTCAGAGGTACTCCGAGTACTTCTTACTGTACTACACCTCAGAGGTACTCCGAGTACTTCTTACTGTACTACACCTCAGAGGTACTCATAGTACTTCTTACTGTACTACACCTCAGAGGTACTCCGAGTACTTCTTACTGTACTACACCTCAGAGGTACTCCTAGTACTTCTTACTGTACTACACCTCAGAGGTACACATAGTACTTCTTACTGTACTACACCTCAGAGGTACTCCTAGTACTTCTTACTGTACTACACCTCAGAGGTACTCATAGTACTTCTTACTGTACTACACCTCAGAGGTACTCCGAGTACTTCTTACTGTACTACACCTCAGAGGTACTCCGAGTACTTCTTACTGTACTACACCTCAGAGGTACTCCAAGTACTTCTTACTGTACTACACCTCAGAGGTACTCCTAGTACTTCTTACTGTACTACATCTCAGAGGTACTCCGAGTACTTCTTACTGTACTACACCTCAGAGGTACTCTGAGTACTTCTTACTGTACTACACCTCAGAGGTACTCCGAGTACTTCTTACTGTACTACACCTCAGAGGTACTCCGAGTACTTCTTACTGTACTACACCTCAGAGGTACTCCAAGTACTTCTTACTGTACTACACCTCAGAGGTACTCCTAGTCCTTCTTACTGTACTACACCTCAGAGGTACTCCTAGTACTTCTTACTGTACTACACCTCAGAGGTACTCCTAGTACTTCTTACTGTACTAGTACTTCTTACTGTACTACACCTCAGAGGTACTCCTAGTACTTCTTACTGTACTAGTACTTCTTACTGTAAGGCAAGGCAAGTTTATTTGTATAGCACATTTCAACAACAAGGTAATTCAAAGTGCTTCACATAAAACCATTAAAAGCATCAAAACATAAGGCAAAAGAAAAGGAGATTTAAAAACAATTAAAGAAACAGTGTAAGAAATAAAATGCAGTAGTAAAATGCAGAAATGCAGGAAATTGATTAATATATTAATTGAATGTGGTTCAATTAAAGGTAGCAGCAAACAGAAAGGTCTTCAATCTTGATTTAAATGAGCTGAGGGTCCCAGACGACCTGAGGGGTCGGGATGGTTCATAAGGTAGCAGCAGATCGGAGATGTATTTTGGCCCAAAACCATTCAGTGCTTTGTAAACCAACTGTACTAGTCCTTCTTACTGTACTACACCTCAGAGGTACTCCTAGCACTTCTTACTGTACTAGTACTTCTTACTGTACTACACCTCAGAGGTACTCCTAGTACTTCTTACTGTACTACACCTCAGAGGTACACATAGTACTTCTTACTGTACTACACCTCAGAGGTACTCATAGTACTTCTTACTGTACTACACCTCAGAGGTACTCCTAGTACTTCTTACTGTACTAGTACTTCTTACTGTACTACACCTCAGAGGTACTCCTAGTACTTCTTACTGTACTACACCTCAGAGGTACACATAGTACTTCTTACTGTACTACACCTCAGAGGTACTCCTAGTACTTCTTACTGTACTAGTACTTCTTACTGTACTACACCTCAGAGGTACTCCGAGTACTTCTTACTGTACTAGTACTTCTTACTGTACTCGTACTTCTTACTGTACCACACCTCAGAGGTACTCCTAGTCCTTGTTACTGTACTACACCTCAGAGGTACTCCTAGTACTTCTTACTGTACTACACCTCAGAGGTACTCCTAGTACTTCTTACTGTACTACACCTCAGAGGTACTCCTAGTTCTTCTTACTGTACTACACCTCAGAGGTACTCCTAGTACTTCTTACTGTACTACACCTCAGAGGTACTCCTAGTACTTCTTACTGTACTAGTACTTCTTACTGTACTACACCTCAGAGGTACTCCTAGTACTTCTTACTGTACTACACCTCAGAGGTACACATAGTACTTCTTACTGTACTACACCTCAGAGGTACTCCTAGTACTTCTTACTGTACTAGTACTTCTTACTGTACTACACCTCAGAGGTACTCCTAGTACTTCTTACTGTACTAGTACTTCTTACTGTACTACACCTCAGAGGTACTCCGAGTACTTCTTACTGTACTAGTACTTCTTACTGTACTCGTACTTCTTACTGTACCACACCTCAGAGGTACTCCTAGTCCTTGTTACTGTACTACACCTCAGAGGTACTCCTAGTACTTCTTACTGTACTACACCTCAGAGGTACTCCTAGTACTTCTTACTGTACTACACCTCAGAGGTACTCCTAGTACTTCTTACTGTACTACACCTCAGAGGTACTCCTAGTACTTCTTACTGTACTACACCTCAGAGGTACTCCTAGTACTTCTTACTGTACTACACCTCAGAGGTACTCCTAGTACTTCTTACTGTACTAGTACTTCTTACTGTACTACACCTCAGAGGTACTCCTAGTACTTCTTACTGTACTACACCTCAGAGGTACACATAGTACTTCTTACTGTACTACACCTCAGAGGTACTCCTAGTACTTCTTACTGTACTAGTACTTCTTACTGTACTACACCTCAGAGGTACTCCGAGTACTTCTTACTGTACTAGTACTTCTTACTGTACTCGTACTTCTTACTGTACCACACCTCAGAGGTACTCCTAGTCCTTGTTACTGTACTACACCTCAGAGGTACTCCTAGTACTTCTTACTGTACTTGTACTTCTTACTGTACCACACCTCAGAGGTACTCCTAGTACTTCTTACTGTACTACACCTCAGAGGTACTCCTAGTACTTCTTACTGTACTACACCTCAGAGGTACTCCTAGTACTTCTTACTGTACTACACCTCAGAGATACTCATAGTACTTCTTACTGTACTACATCTCAGAGGTACTCATAGGACTTCTTACTGTACTACATCTCAGAGGTACTCATAGTACTTCTTACTGTACTACACCTCAGAGGTACTCCTAGTACATCTCAGAGGTACTCATAGTACTTCTTACTGTACTACACCTCAGAGGTACTCCGAGTACTTCTTACTGTACTACACCTCAGAGGTACTCCGAGTACTTCTTACTGTACTACACCTCAGAGGTACTCATAGTACTTCTTACTGTACTACACCTCAGAGGTACTCCGAGTACTTCTTACTGTACTACACCTCAGAGGTACTCCTAGTACTTCTTACTGTACTACATCTCAGAGGTACACATAGTACTTCTTACTGTACTACACCTCAGAGGTACTCCTAGTACTTCTTACTGTACTACACCTCAGAGGTACTCATAGTACTTCTTACTGTACTACACCTCAGAGGTACTCATAGTACTTCTTACTGTACTACATCTCAGAGGTACTCTGAGTACTTCTTACTGTACTACACCTCAGAGGTACTCCGAGTACTTCTTACTGTACTACACCTCAGAGGTACTCCGAGTACTTCTTACTGTACTACACCTCAGAGGTACTCCAAGTACTTCTTACTGTACTACACCTCAGAGGTACTCCTAGTACTTCTTACTGTACTACACCTCAGAGGTACTCCTAGTACTTCTTACTGTACTAGTACTTCTTACTGTACTACACCTCAGAGGTACTCCTAGTACTTCTTACTGTACTACACCTCAGAGGTACACATAGTACTTCTTACTGTACTACACCTCAGAGGTACTCCTAGTACTTCTTGCTGTACTAGTACTTCTTACTGTACTACACCTCAGAGGTACTCCGAGTACTTCTTACTGTACTAGTACTTCTTACTGTACTCGTACTTCTTACTGTACCACACCTCAGAGGTACTCCTAGTCCTTGTTACTGTACTACACCTCAGAGGTACTCCTAGTACTTCTTACTGTACTAGTACTTCTTACTGTACTACATCTCAGAGGTACTCCGAGTACTTCTTACTGTACTACACCTCAGAGGTACTCCGAGTACTTCTTACTGTACTACACCTCAGAGGTACTCCGAGTACTTCTTACTGTACTACACCTCAGAGGTACTCCGAGTACTTCTTACTGTACTACACCTCAGAGGTACTCCAAGTACTTCTTACTGTACTACACCTCAGAGGTACTCATCGTACTTCTTACTGTACTACACCTCAGAGGTACTCCTAGTCCTTCTTACTGTACTACACCTCAGAGGTACTCCTAGTCCTTCTTACTGTACTACACCTCAGAGGTACTCCGAGTACTTCTTACTGTACTACACCTCAGAGGTACTCCAAGTACTTCTTACTGTACTACACCTCAGAGGTACTCATCGTACTTCTTACTGTACTACACCTCAGAGGTACTCCTAGTCCTTCTTACTGTACTACACCTCAGAGGTACTCCTAGTCCTTCTTACTGTACTACACCTCAGAGGTACTCCTAGTACTTCTTACTGTACTAGTACTTCTTACTGTACTACACCTCAGAGGTACTCCTAGTACTTCTTACTGTACTACACCTCAGAGGTACACATAGTACTTCTTACTGTACTACACCTCAGAGGTACTCCTAGTACTTCTTACTGTACTAGTACTTCTTACTGTACTACACCTCAGAGGTACTCCGAGTACTTCTTACTGTACTAGTACTTCTTACTGTACTCGTACTTCTTACTGTACCACACCTCAGAGGTACTCCTAGTCCTTGTTACTGTACTACACCTCAGAGGTACTCCTAGTACTTCTTACTGTACTACACCTCAGAGGTACTCCTAGTACTTCTTACTGTACTACACCTCAGAGGTACTCCTAGTACTTCTTACTGTACTACACCTCAGAGATACTCATAGTACTTCTTACTGTACTACATCTCAGAGGTACTCATAGTACTTCTTACTGTGCTACACCTCAGAGGTACTCCTAGGACTTCTTACTGTACTACATCTCAGAGGTACTCATAGTACTTCTTACTGTACTACACCTCAGAGGTACTCCTAGTACTTCTTACTGTACTACATCTCAGAGGTACTCATAGTACTTCTTACTGTACTACACCTCAGAGGTACTCCGAGTACTTCTTACTGTACTACACCTCAGAGGTACTCCGAGTACTTCTTACTGTACTACACCTCAGAGGTACTCATAGTACTTCTTACTGTACTACACCTCAGAGGTACTCCGAGTACTTCTTACTGTACTACACCTCAGAGGTACTCCTAGTACTTCTTACTGTACTACACCTCAGAGGTACACATAGTACTTCTTACTGTACTACACCTCAGAGGTACTCCTAGTACTTCTTACTGTACTACACCTCAGAGGTACTCATAGTACTTCTTACTGTACTACATCTCAGAGGTACTCTGAGTACTTCTTACTGTACTACACCTCAGAGGTACTCCGAGTACTTCTTACTGTACTACACCTCAGAGGTACTCCGAGTACTTCTTACTGTACTACACCTCAGAGGTACTCCAAGTACTTCTTACTGTACTACACCTCAGAGGTACTCATCGTACTTCTTACTGTACTACACCTCAGAGGTACTCCTAGTACTTCTTACTGTACTACACCTCAGAGGTACTCCTAGTACTTCTTACTGTACTAGTACTTCTTACTGTACTACACCTCAGAGGTACTCCTAGTACTTCTTACTGTACTAGTACTTCTTACTGTAAGGCAAGGCAAGTTTATTTGTATAGCACATTTCAACAACAAGGTAATTCAAAGTGCTTCACATAAAACCATTAAAAGCATCAAAACATAAGGCAAAAGAAAAGGAGATTTAAAAACAATTAAAGAAACAGTGTAAGAAATAAAATGCAGTAGTAAAATGCAGAAATGCAGGAAATTGATTAATATATTAATTGAATGTGGTTCAATTAAAGGTAGCAGCAAACAGAAAGGTCTTCAATCTTGATTTAAATGAGCTGAGGGTCTCAGCAGACCTGCAGCTTTCTGGGACTTTGTTCCAGATATGTGGAGCAGAAAAACTGAACGCTGCTTCTCCATGTTTAGTTCTGACTCTGGGAACAGGAAGTAGACCGGTCCCAGACGACCTGAGGGGTCGGGATGGTTCATAAGGTAGCAGCAGATCGGAGATGTATTTTGGCCCAAAACCATTCAGTGCTTTGTAAACCAACTGTACTAGTCCTTCTTACTGTACTACACCTCAGAGGTACTCCTAGCACTTCTTACTGTACTAGTACTTCTTACTGTACTACACCTCAGAGGTACTCCTAGTCCTTCTTACTGTACTACACCTCAGAGGTACTCCTAGCACTTCTTACTGTACTAGTACTTCTTACTGTACTACATCTCAGAGGTACTCCTAGTACTTCTTACTGTACTAGTACTTCTTACTGTACTACACCTCAGAGGTACTCCTAGTCCTTCTTACTGTACTACACCTCAGAGGTACTCCTAGCACTTCTTACTGTACTAGTACTTCTTACTGTACTACACCTCAGAGGTACTCCTAGTACTTCTTACTGTACTAGTACTTCTTACTGTACTACACCTCAGAGGTACACATAGTACTTCTTACTGTACTACACCTCAGAGGTACTCCTAGTACTTCTTACTGTACTAGTACTTCTTACTGTACTACACCTCAGAGGTACTCCTAGTACTTCTTACTGTACTACACCTCAGAGGTACACATAGTACTTCTTACTGTACTACACCTCAGAGGTACTCATAGTACTTCTTACTGTACTACACCTCAGAGGTACTCCTAGTACTTCTTACTGTACTAGTACTTCTTACTGTACTACACCTCAGAGGTACTCCTAGTACTTCTTACTGTACTACACCTCAGAGGTACACATAGTACTTCTTACTGTACTACACCTCAGAGGTACTCCTAGTACTTCTTACTGTACTAGTACTTCTTACTGTACTACACCTCAGAGGTACTCCGAGTACTTCTTACTGTACTAGTACTTCTTACTGTACTCGTACTTCTTACTGTACCACACCTCAGAGGTACTCCTAGTCCTTGTTACTGTACTACACCTCAGAGGTACTCCTAGTACTTCTTACTGTACTACACCTCAGAGGTACTCCTAGTACTTCTTACTGTACTACACCTCAGAGGTACTCCTAGTACTTCTTACTGTACTACACCTCAGAGGTACTCCTAGTACTTCTTACTGTACTACACCTCAGAGGTACTCCTAGTACTTCTTACTGTACTACACCTCAGAGGTACTCCTAGTACTTCTTACTGTACTACACCTCAGAGGTACTCCTAGTACTTCTTACTGTACTAGTACTTCTTACTGTACTACACCTCAGAGGTACTCCTAGTACTTCTTACTGTACTACACCTCAGAGGTACTCCTAGTACTTCTTACTGTACTAGTACTTCTTACTGTACTACACCTCAGAGGTACTCCGAGTACTTCTTACTGTACTAGTACTTCTTACTGTACTCGTACTTCTTACTGTACCACACCTCAGAGGTACTCCTAGTCCTTGTTACTGTACTACACCTCAGAGGTACTCCTAGTACTTCTTACTGTACTTGTACTTCTTACTGTACCACACCTCAGAGGTACTCCTAGTACTTCTTACTGTACTACACCTCAGAGGTACTCCTAGTACTTCTTACTGTACTACACCTCAGAGGTACTCCTAGTACTTCTTACTGTACTACACCTCAGAGATACTCATAGTACTTCTTACTGTACTACATCTCAGAGGTACTCATAGGACTTCTTACTGTACTACATCTCAGAGGTACTCATAGTACTTCTTACTGTACTACACCTCAGAGGTACTCCTAGTACTTCTTACTGTACTACATCTCAGAGGTACTCATAGTACTTCTTACTGTACTACACCTCAGAGGTACTCCGAGTACTTCTTACTGTACTACACCTCAGAGGTACTCCGAGTACTTCTTACTGTACTACACCTCAGAGGTACTCATAGTACTTCTTACTGTACTACACCTCAGAGGTACTCCGAGTACTTCTTACTGTACTACACCTCAGAGGTACTCCTAGTACTTCTTACTGTACTACACCTCAGAGGTACACATAGTACTTCTTACTGTACTACACCTCAGAGGTACTCCTAGTACTTCTTACTGTACTACACCTCAGAGGTACTCATAGTACTTCTTACTGTACTACATCTCAGAGGTACTCTGAGTACTTCTTACTGTACTACACCTCAGAGGTACTCCGAGTACTTCTTACTGTACTACACCTCAGAGGTACTCCGAGTACTTCTTACTGTACTACACCTCAGAGGTACTCCAAGTACTTCTTACTGTACTACACCTCAGAGGTACTCATCGTACTTCTTACTGTACTACACCTCAGAGGTACTCATAGTACTTCTTACTGTACTACACCTCAGAGGTACTCATAGTACTTCTTACTGTACTACACCTCAGAGGTACTCCTAGTACTTCTTACTGTACTACACCTCAGAGGTACTCCTAGTACTTCTTACTGTACTAGTACTTCTTACTGTACTACACCTCAGAGGTACTCCTAGTACTTCTTACTGTACTACACCTCAGAGGTACACATAGTACTTCTTACTGTACTACACCTCAGAGGTACTCCTAGTACTTCTTGCTGTACTAGTACTTCTTACTGTACTACACCTCAGAGGTACTCCGAGTACTTCTTACTGTACTAGTACTTCTTACTGTACTCGTACTTCTTACTGTACCACACCTCAGAGGTACTCCTAGTCCTTGTTACTGTACTACACCTCAGAGGTACTCCTAGTACTTCTTACTGTACTAGTACTTCTTACTGTACTACATCTCAGAGGTACTCCGAGTACTTCTTACTGTACTACACCTCAGAGGTACTCCGAGTACTTCTTACTGTACTACACCTCAGAGGTACTCCGAGTACTTCTTACTGTACTACACCTCAGAGGTACTCCGAGTACTTCTTACTGTACTACACCTCAGAGGTACTCCGAGTACTTCTTACTGTACTACACCTCAGAGGTACTCATAGTACTTCTTACTGTACTACACCTCAGAGGTACTCCGAGTACTTCTTACTGTACTACACCTCAGAGGTACTCCTAGTACTTCTTACTGTACTACACCTCAGAGGTACACATAGTACTTCTTACTGTACTACACCTCAGAGGTACTCCTAGTACTTCTTACTGTACTACACCTCAGAGGTACTCATAGTACTTCTTACTGTACTACATCTCAGAGGTACTCTGAGTACTTCTTACTGTACTACACCTCAGAGGTACTCCGAGTACTTCTTACTGTACTACACCTCAGAGGTACTCCGAGTACTTCTTACTGTACTACACCTCAGAGGTACTCCAAGTACTTCTTACTGTACTACACCTCAGAGGTACTCATCGTACTTCTTACTGTACTACACCTCAGAGGTACTCATAGTACTTCTTAATGTACTACACCTCAGAGGTACTCATAGTACTTCTTACTGTACTACACCTCAGAGGTACTCCTAGTACTTCTTACTGTACTACACCTCAGAGGTACTCCTAGTACTTCTTACTGTACTAGTACTTCTTACTGTACTACACCTCAGAGGTACTCCTAGTACTTCTTACTGTACTACACCTCAGAGGTACACATAGTACTTCTTACTGTACTACACCTCAGAGGTACTCCTAGTACTTCTTACTGTACTAGTACTTCTTACTGTACTACACCTCAGAGGTACTCCGAGTACTTCTTACTGTACTAGTACTTCTTACTGTACTCGTACTTCTTACTGTACCACACCTCAGAGGTACTCCTAGTCCTTGTTACTGTACTACACCTCAGAGGTACTCCTAGTACTTCTTACTGTACTACACCTCAGAGGTACTCCTAGTCCTTGTTACTGTACTACACCTCAGAGGTACTCCTAGTACTTCTTACTGTACTACACCTCAGAGGTACTCCTAGTCCTTGTTACTGTACTACACCTCAGAGGTACTCCTAGTACTTCTTACTGTACTACACCTCAGAGGTACTCCTAGTACTTCTTACTGTACTACACCTCAGAGGTACTCCTAGTCCTTCTTACTGTACTACACCTCAGAGGTACTCCTAGTACTTCTTACTGTACTACACCTCAGAGGTACTCCTAGTACTTCTTACTGTACTACACCTCAGAGGTACTCCTAGTACTTCTTACTGTACCAGTACTTCCTCCCCTCAGGAGCCAGTGTGACGAGGTGCGGAGCGTCCAGAACCGACGTACAGAGCAGCAGGTGTGTTCGGAGCGAGCCGCTCAGGTGAGGAGTCGGCAGCAGCGGCAGCAGCAGGAGCAGCAGGAGGAGGAGGTGTTCGAGGAGCTGTGGGAGGCCGATCGCAGGGCCAAAGAGGAGAAGGAGGCGCAGAGGGAGGAGAGCCGGCGGCAGAGGAACCGGCAGCAGGTGGACGTCATCAGGAGTCAGATGGAGGAGGCGGAGCTTCAGAGACAGAAGCACCGAGAGCTGAGGGAGGAGGAGGCCACGCTGATGGTGGGTCTATTCTCACAGTTATACCTCTGATCTATACATATGTTAGATATTATATATATTACTCTATGTTATATATTACTCTATGTTATATATTATATATATTACTCCATTATATATTACTATATATTACTCTATGTTATATATTACTCTATGTTATATATTATATATATTACTCCATTATATATTACTATATATTACTCTATGTTATATATTACTCTATGTTATATATTATATATATTACTCCATGTTATATATTACTATATATTACTCTATGTTATATATTACTCTATGTTATATATTACTCAATGTTATATATTACTATATATTACTCTGTTATATATTACTCTATGTTATATATTATATATATTACTCCATTATATATTACTATATATTACTCTATGTTATATATTACTCTATGTTATATATTATATATATTACTCCATGTTATATATTACTATATATTACTCTATGTTATATATTACTCTATGTTATATATTACTCAATGTTATATATTATATATATTACTCCATGTTATATATTACTATATATTACTCTATGTTATATATTACTCTATGTTATATATTACTCAATGTTATATATTACTATATATTACTCTGTTATATATTACTCTATGTTATATATTATATATATTACTCTTATGTTATATATTATATATATTACTCTATGTTATATATTATATATATTACTCCATGTTATATATTACTATATATTACTCTATGTTATATATTACTCTATGTTATATATTATATATATTACTCCATGTTATATATTACTATATATTATTCTATGTTATATATTACTCTATGTTATATATTACTCAATGTTATATATTACTATATATTACTCTGTTATATATTACTCTATGTTATATATTATATATATTACTCTTATGTTATATATTATATATATTACTCTATGTTATATATTACTCTATGTTATATATTATATATATTACTCCATGTTATATATTACTATATATTACTCTATGTTATATATTACTCTATGTTATATATTATATATATTACTCCATGTTATATATTACTATATATTACTCTATGTTATATATTACTCTATGTTATATATTACTCAATGTTATATATTACTATATATTACTCTGTTATATATTACTCTATGTTATATATTATATATATTACTCTTATGTTATATATTATATATATTACTCTATGTTATATATTACTCTATGTTATATATTATATATATTACTCTTATGTTATATATTATATATATTACTCTATGTTATATATTACTATATATTACTCTATGTTATATATTACTCTGTGTTATATATTATATATATTACTCTTATGTTATATATTATATATATTACTCTATGTTATATATTACTCTATGTTATATATTATATATATTACTCTATGTTATATATTACTATATATTACTCTATGTTATATATTACTATATATTACTCTGTTATATATTACTCTATGTTATATATTATATATATTACTCTTATGTTATATATTATATATATTACTCTATGTTATATATTACTCTATGTTATATATTATATATATTACTCTTATGTTATATATTATATATATTACTCTATGTTATATATTACTCTATGTTATATATTATATATATTACTCTATGTTATATATTACTATATATTACTCTATGTTATATATTACTCTATGTTATATATTATATATATATTACTCCATGTTATACCTGTATGATGGTCTCTGACACACACCTGGTCCAGGTGTTTACATCAGAGGTCTCCAGGTACCTTCACCAGGTTACTGATGTAAACACACTCATTCATTATTATCTTTAATGGAAACCTTTCAAGAACCGAATGATTTTAATTTGAAAATCATGACCTGAAGTGCTCCGTTTCTCTTTTTAAATGTTGTTGTTTTTGTGGGCTGTGTGTGTGTGTGTGTGGGGGGGGGGGGGGGGAATGAAAATTGAAGCAACGTCTCAGTTGGTTGTTTTTATATCTGTGTACTGTAGTATATCTGTAAACAAAGACACATCTGTGGATGTACCAAATCAAATCAAGATCTTTGGAAGATTTAGAACAGGAAATATGAGCCACATGAATTCATCCGGCTTCATCCGTGCTGTAACGTCTCGTGTTCCTGTCGAGCTGAGGTCTGAACTGGTCTCTGGTGGTCTCTGATGGTCTCTGATGGTCTCTTGTCTTTGGTGGTCTCTGGTCTCTGGTGGTCTCTGATGGTCTCTTGTCT
This sequence comes from Ophthalmolycus amberensis, assembly GCA_024529925.1. NCBI lineage: Eukaryota > Metazoa > Chordata > Actinopteri > Perciformes > Zoarcidae > Ophthalmolycus > Ophthalmolycus amberensis. The sequence goes on along the minus strand of JAFEUB010000211.1, from coordinate 1,447,277 downwards.
CTGGTGGTCTCTGATGGTCTCTGGTGGTCTCTTGTCTCTGATGGTCTCTTGTCTCTGGTGGTCTCTAATGGTCTCTGGTGGTCTCTGATGGTCTCTTGTCTCTGGTGGTCTCTGATGGCCTCTTGTCTCTGGTGGTCTCTAATGGTCTCTGATGGTCTCTGGTGTTCTCTGGTGGTCTCTTGTCTCTGGTGGTCTCTAATGGTCTCTGGTGGTCTCTGATGGTCTCTGGTGGTCTCTTGTCTCTGATGGTCTCTAATGGTCTCTGGTGGTCTCTAATGGTCTCTGGTGGTCTCTGATGGTCTCTGGTGGTCTCTGATGGTCTCTTGTCTCTGGTGGTCTCTTGTCTCTGGTGGTCTCTGATGGTCTCTTGTCTCTGGTGGTCTCTAATGGTCTCTGATGGTCTCTGGTGGTCTCTGGTGGTCTCAGCTGCAGCAGCAGGAGATGCAGGTCCTCCAGCAGCAGCGTGAGCAGCAGCAGACTCTTCAGGACCAGCGGACCCAGAGGAGGCATCTGGATCAGGGTCTCCGTCTGAAGATGAAGCGTCTGTCCAGAGAGCAGCAGGACGAGCTGCAGCTGGACGTCAACATCCTGCAGACGCTGCTGGGACAGGAAGTGGATGAGAAACAGGAAGTGGCTCAGAGGAAGGTAAAGAGAGGAGCACACGCTTCAATATTTAATATTAACATAACATTTTATTGAATAAATATGATCTTTTGTCAAATCTTATAAAGAAACTACAGAAGGACAAAGTAGCACACAATCTAAATACTTGAGTAAAGTACAAGTACTATAAAAGTTATGTACAGTACCTGAGTTAAAGTATTATAGATTTACTCCAAAGTACTTGTTGAGTAAATGTACTTTGTTATGTTTCACAACTACAAACTGGAAATACTCCAATAAAAACCAGTAAAACTTCACTTCCATGTGAGTCAGTACCTGTAGTACCTGTAGTAACCAGTAGAGGGCCTCAGAGAGCTGCAACACACCTGCATTCAGCTGATGACTGCTGCTCCAACAGCATTGATCATAGATCAGCTGAGTAGTGATCATAGATCAGCTGAGTAGCGATCAGTAGTGATCATAGATCAGCTGAGTAGTGATCATAGATCAGCTGAGTAGTGATCAGTATTGATCATAGATCAGCTGAGTAGTGATCAGTATTGATCATAGATCAGCTGAGTAGTGATCAGTATTGATCATAGATCAGCTGAGTAGTGATCAGCATTGATCATAGATCAGCTGAGTAGTGATCAGCATTGATCATAGATCAGCTGAGTAGCGATCAGCATTGATCATAGATATCAGCTGAGTAGTGATCAGTATTGATCATAGATCAGCTGAGTAGTGATCAGTATTGATCATAGATCAGCTGAGTATTGATCATAGATCAGCTGAGTAGTGATCAGTATTGATCATAGATCAGCTGAGTATTGATCATAGATCAGCTGAGTAGTGATCAGCATTGATCATAGATCAGCTGAGTAGTGATCAGCATTGATCATAGATCAGCTGAGTAGTGATCAGCATTGATCATAGATCAGCTGAGTAGTGATCAGTATTGATCATAGATCAGCTGAGTAGTGATCAGCATTGATCATAGATCAGCTGAGTAGTGATCATAGATCAGCTGAGTAGTGATCAGTATTGATCATAGATCAGCTGAGTAGTGATCAGCATTGATCATAGATCAGCTGAGTAGTGATCAGTATTGATCATAGATCAGCTGAGTAGTGATCAGTATTGATCATAGATCAGCTGAGTATTGATCATAGATCAGCTGAGTAGTGATCAGCATTGATCATAGATCAGCTGAGTAGTGATCAGCATTGATCATAGATCAGCTGAGTAGTGATCAGCATTGATCATAGATCAGCTGAGTAGTGATCAGTATTGATCATAGATCAGCTGAGCATTGATCATAGATCAGCTGAGTAGTGATCAGCATTGATCATAGATCAGCTGAGTAGTGATCAGTATTGATCATAGATCAGCTGAGTAGTGATCAGCATTGATCATAGATCAGCTGAGTAGTGATCAGTATTGATCATAGATCAGCTGAGTAGTGATCAGCATTGATCATAGATCAGCTGAGTAGTGATCAGCATTGATCATAGATCAGCTGAGTAGTGATCAGCATTGATCATAGATCAGCTGAGTATTGATCATAGATCAGCTGAGTATTGATCAGCATTGATCATAGATCAGCTGAGTAGCGATCAGTAGTGATCATCGATCAGCTGAGTAGTGATCAGCATTGATCATAGATCAGCTGAGTATTGATCAGCATTGATCATAGATCAGCTGAGTATTGATCAGCATTGATCATAGATCAGCTGAGTCGCGATCAGCATTGATCATAGATATCAGCTGAGGAGTGATCAGTATTGATCATAGATCAGCTGAGTAGTGATCAGTATTGATCATAGATCAGCTGAGTAGTGATCAGTATTGATCATAGATCAGCTGAGTATTGATCAGCATTGATCATAGATCAGCTGAGTAGTGATCAGCATTGATCATAGATCAGCTGAGTATTGATCAGTATTGATCATAGATCAGCTGAGTATTGATCATAGATCAGCTGAGTATTGATCATAGATCAGCTGAGTATTGATCAGCATTGATCATAGATCAGCTGAGTAGTGATCAGCATTGATCATAGATCAGCTGAGTAGTGATCAGTATTGATCATAGATCAGCTGAGTAGTGATCAGTATTGATCATAGATCAGCTGAGTAGTGATCAGTATTGATCATAGATCAGCTGAGTAGTGATCAGCATTGATCATAGATCAGCTGAGTAGTGATCAGCATTGATCATAGATCAGCTGAGTAGTGATCAGCATTGATCATAGATCAGCTGAGTAGCGATCATAGATCAGCTGAGTATTGATCAGCATTGATCATAGATCAGCTGAGTAGTGATCAGTATTGATCATAGATCAGCTGAGTATTGATCAGCATTGATCATAGATCAGCTGAGTATTGATCATAGATCAGCTGAGTAGTGATCAGTATTGATCATAGATCAGCTGAGTAGTGATCAGTATTGATCATAGATCAGCTGAGTAGTGATCAGTATTGATCATAGATCAGCTGAGTAGTGATCAGCATTGATCATAGATCAGCTGAGTAGTGATCAGCATTGATCATAGATCAGCTGAGTAGTGATCAGCATTGATCATAGATCAGCTGAGTAGTGATCAGCATTGATCATAGATCAGCTGAGTAGTGATCAGCATTGATCATAGATCAGCTGAGTAGTGATCAGCATTGATCATAGATCAGCTGAGTAGTGATCAGCATTGATCATAGATCAGCTGAGTATTGATCAGCATTGATCATAGATCAGCTGAGTATTGATCAGCATTGATCATAGATCAGCTGAGTATTGATCAGCATTGATCATAGATCAGCTGAGTATTGATCAGCATTGATCATAGATCAGCTGAGTATTGATCAGCATTGATCATAGATCAGCTGAGTAGTGATCATAGATCAGCTGAGTAGTGATCATAGATCAGCTGAGTAGTGATCATAGATCAGCTGAGTAGTGATCATAGATCAGCTGAGTAGTGATCAGTATTGATCATAGATCAGCTGAGTAGTGATCAGCATTGATCATAGATCAGCTGAGTAGTGATCAGCATTGATCATAGATCAGCTGAGTAGTGATCAGCATTGATCATAGATCAGCTGAGTAGTGATCAGCATTGATCATAGATCAGCTGAGTAGTGATCAGCATTGATCATAGATCAGCTGAGTAGTGATCAGCATTGATCATAGATCAGCTGAGTAGTGATCAGCATTGATCATAGATCAGCTGAGTATTGATCAGCATTGATCATAGATCAGCTGAGTAGTGATCATAGATCAGCTGAGTAGTGATCATAGATCAGCTGAGTAGTGATCATAGATCAGCTGAGTAGTGATCAGTATTGATCATAGATCAGCTGAGTAGTGATCAGCATTGATCATAGATCAGCTGAGTATTGATCAGTATTGATCATAGATCAGCTGAGTATTGATCAGCATTGATCATAGATCAGCTGAGTATTGATCAGCATTGATCATAGATCAGCTGAGTAGCGATCAGTATTGATCATAGATCAGCTGAGTAGCGATCAGTATTGATCAAAGATCAGCTGAGTAGTGATCAGTATTGATCAAAGATCAGCTGAGTAGCGATCAGTATTGATCATAGATCAGCTGAGTAGCGATCAGTATTGATCATAGATCAGCTGAGTAGCGATCAGCATTGATCATAGATCAGCTGAGTATTGATCATAGATCAGCTGAGTAGCGATCAGCATTGATCATAGATCAGCTGAGTAGCGATCAGCATTGATCATAGATCAGCTGAGTAGTGATCAGTATTGATCATAGATCAGCTGAGTAGTGATCAGTATTGATCATAGATCAGCTGAGTATTGATCAGCATTGATCATAGATCAGCTGAGTAGTGATCAGTATTGATCATAGATCAGCTGAGTATTGATCAGCATTGATCATAGATCAGCTGAGTAGTGATCAGCGTTGATCATAGATCAGCTGAGTAGTGATCAGCGTTGATCATAGATCAGCTGAGTAGTGATCAGTGTTGATCATAGATCAGCTGAGTAGTGATCAGTATTGATCATAGATCAGCTGAGTAGTGATCAGCATTGATCATAGATCAGCTGAGTCGTGATCAGTATTGATCATAGATCAGCTGAGTCGTGATCAGTATTGATCATAGTTCAGCTGAGTCGTGATCAGTATTGATCATAGATCAGCTGAGTCGTGATCAGTATTGATCATAGATCAGCTGAGTAGTGATCAGCATTGATCATAGATCAGCTGAGTAGTGATCAGCATTGATCATAGATCAGCTGAGTAGTGAGCAGCATTGATCATAGATCAGCTGAGTATTGATCATAGATCAGCTGAGTATTGATCAGCATTGATCATAGATCAGCTGAGTAGCGATCAGTAGTGATCATAGATCAGCTGAGTAGTGATCAGCATTGATCATAGATCAGCTGAGTATTGATCAGCATTGATCATAGATCAGCTGAGTATTGATCAGCATTGATCATAGATCAGCTGAGTCGCGATCAGCATTGATCATAGATATCAGCTGAGGAGTGATCAGTATTGATCATAGATCAGCTGAGTAGTGATCAGTATTGATCATAGATCAGCTGAGTAGTGATCAGTATTGATCATAGATCAGCTGAGTATTGATCATAGATCAGCTGAGTATTGATCATAGATCAGCTGAGTATTGATCATAGATCAGCTGAGTATTGATCAGCATTGATCATAGATCAGCTGAGTAGTGATCAGCATTGATCATAGATCAGCTGAGTATTGATCAGTATTGATCATAGATCAGCTGAGTATTGATCATAGATCAGCTGAGTATTGATCATAGATCAGCTGAGTATTGATCAGCATTGATCATAGATCAGCTGAGTAGTGATCAGCATTGATCATAGATCAGCTGAGTAGTGATCAGTATTGATCATAGATCAGCTGAGCATTGATCATAGATCAGCTGAGTAGTGATCAGTATTGATCATAGATCAGCTGAGCATTGATCATAGATCAGCTGAGTAGTGATCAGTATTGATCATAGATCAGCTGAGTAGTGATCAGTGCTGAGTAGTGATCAGTATTGATCATAGATCAGCTGAGTAGTGATCAGTATTGATCATAGATCAGCTGAGTAGTGATCAGTATTGATCATAGATCAGCTGAGTAGTGATCATAGATCAGCTGAGTATTGATCAGCATTGATCATAGATCAGCTGAGTAGTGATCAGTATTGATCATAGATCAGCTGAGTATTGATCAGCATTGATCATAGATCAGCTGAGTATTGATCATAGATCAGCTGAGTAGTGATCAGTATTGATCATAGATCAGCTGAGTAGTGATCAGTATTGATCATAGATCAGCTGAGTAGTGATCAGTATTGATCATAGATCAGCTGAGTAGTGATCAGTATTGATCATAGATCAGCTGAGTAGTGATCAGCATTGATCATAGATCAGCTGAGTAGTGATCAGCATTGATCATAGATCAGCTGAGTATTGATCAGCATTGATCGTAGATCAGCTGAGTATTGATCAGCATTGATCATAGATCAGCTGAGTAGTGATCATAGATCACCTGAGTAGTGATCATAGATCAGCTGAGTATTGATCATAGATCAGCTGAGTAGTGATCAGTATTGATCATAGATCAGCTGAGTAGTGATCAGCATTGATCATAGATCAGCTGAGTAGTGATCAGCATTGATCATAGATCAGCTGAGTATTGATCAGTATTGATCATAGATCAGCTGAGTACTGATCAGCATTGATCATAGATCAGCTGAGTATTGATCAGCATTGATCATAGATCAGCTGAGTAGCGATCAGTATTGATCATAGATCAGCTGAGTAGTGATCAGTATTGATCAAAGATCAGCTGAGTAGTGATCAGTATTGATCAAAGATCAGCTGAGTAGTGATCAGTATTGATCATAGATCAGCTGAGTAGCGATCAGTATTGATCATAGATCAGCTGAGTAGCGATCAGCATTGATCATAGATCAGCTGAGTATTGATCAGCATTGATCATAGATCAGCTGAGTAGCGATCAGCATTGATCATAGATCAGCTGAGTAGCGATCAGTATTGATCATAGATCAGCTGAGTAGTGATCAGTATTGATCATAGATCAGCTGAGTATTGATCAGCATTGATCATAGATCAGCTGAGTAGTGATCAGTATTGATCATAGATCAGCTGAGTATTGATCAGCATTGATCATAGATCAGCTGAGTAGTGATCAGCGTTGATCATAGATCAGCTGAGTAGTGATCAGCGTTGATCATAGATCAGCTGAGTAGTGATCAGTGTTGATCATAGATCAGCTGAGTAGTGATCAGTATTGATCATAGATCAGCTGAGTAGTGATCAGCATTGATCATAGATCAGCTGAGTCGTGATCAGTATTGATCATAGATCAGCTGAGTCGTGATCAGTATTGATCATAGTTCAGCTGAGTCGTGATCAGTATTGATCATAGATCAGCTGAGTCGTGATCAGTATTGATCATAGATCAGCTGAGTCGTGATCAGCATTGATCATAGATCAGCTGAGTAGTGATCAGCATTGATCATAGATCAGCTGAGTCGTGATCAGCATTGATCATAGATCAGCTGAGTAGTGATCAGTATTGATCATAGATCAGCTGAGTCGTGATCAGCATTGATCATAGATCAGCTGAGTAGTGATCAGTATTGATCATAGATCAGCTGAGTCGTGATCAGTATTGATCATAGTTCAGCTGAGTCGTGATCAGTATTGATCATAGATCAGCTGAGTCGTGATCAGCATTGATCATAGATCAGCTGAGTCGTGATCAGCATTGATCATAGATCAGCTGAGTAGTGATCAGCATTGATCATAGATCAGCTGAGTAGTGATCAGCATTGATCATAGATCAGCTGAGTAGTGATCAGTATTGATCATAGATCAGCTGAGTCGTGATCAGTATTGATCATAGTTCAGCTGAGTCGTGATCAGTATTGATCATAGATCAGCTGAGTCGTGATCAGTCGTGATCATAGATCAGCTGAGTAGTGATCAGTATTGATTATACAAACACAATGGACGACCTCCATATTGTATTTCATTTGAAACGTCTCTCCTGGCGTTCAGGCCGAGCTGCGTGAGGAGCAGCGGAGGTACCGGCAGCATCTGTCTGAGGAGCTGCAGAAGCAGGGGAGGGAGGAGGAGGAGACAGAGCAGCTGATGGAGGAGATGCTGAAGGAGGTCTGGACTAAAAGAGAGCAGCAGAGCCGACAGCAGCGAGAGGCCAGAAACAGACTGATGGAGGAGGTGATGGAGGCTCGGAGTCTGCAGATCCAACACAAACGTAAGAAAACTTCTGGTTCTTTGATAGAAACTACAGTGAACAGCTGTTATAGGAACATTATTTACATTTACAGCGAGTAGATTTAATGAAAAACTGTGTGTGTCTCTGTGTGTGTGTGTGTGTGTGTGTGTGTGTTTCTGTGTGTGTGTGTGTGTGTGTCTCTGTGTGTGTGTCTGTGTGTGTGTGTGTGTGTGTGTGCGGGTGTCTCTGTGTGTGTGTCTCTGTGTGTGTGTGTGCGTGTGTCTCTGTGTGTGTGTCTCTGTGTGTGTGTGTGTGTGTCTCTGTGTGTGTGTGTGTGTGTGCGGGTGTCTCTGTGTGTGTGTGTGTGTGTGTGTGTGCATGTGTCTCTGTGTGTGTGTCTCTGTGTGTGTGTGTGCGTGTGTGCGTGTGTCTCTGTGTGTGTGTCTCTGTGTGTGTGTGTGTGTGTCTCTGTGTGTGTGTGTGTGTGTGTATCTCTGTGTGTCTCTGTGTGTGTGTGTGTGTGTCTCTGTGTGTGTGTGTGTGTCTCTGTGTGTGTGTCTCTGTGTGTGTGTCTCTGTGTGTGTCTCTGTGTGTGTGTGTGTCTCTGTGTGTGTGTCTCTGTGTGTGTGTGTGTGTGTGTGTCTCTATGTGTGTGTGTGTGTGTGTGTCTCTGTGTGTGTGTGTGTGTGTCTCTGTGTGTGTGTGTGTGTCTCTGTGTGTGTCTCTGTGTGTGTCTCTGTGTGTGTCTCTGTGTGTGTGTGTGTGTGTGTCTCTGTGTGTGTGTCTCTGTGTGTGTCTCTGTGTGTGTGTGTGTCTCTGTGTGTGTGTCTCTGTGTGTGTGTGTGTGTGTGTGTGTGTGTGTGTCTCTATGTGTGTGTGTGTGTGTGTGTCTCTGTGTGTGTGTGTGTGTGTGTCTCTGTGTGTGTGTGTGTGTGTGTGTGTCTCTGTGTGTGTGTGTGTTTGTGTGTCTCTGTGTGTGTGTGTGTGTCTCAATGTGTGTGTGTGTGTCTCTGTGTGTCTCTGTGTGTGTGTCTCTGTGTGTGTCTCTGTGTGTGTGTGTGTCTCTGTGTGTGTGTGTGTGTGTGTGTGTGTGTGTGTGTCTCTGTGTGTGTGTGTGTGTGTGTGTGTGTCTCTGTGTGTGTGTGTGTGTGTGTCTCTGTGTGTGTGTGTGTGTGTGTCTCTGTGTGTGTGTGTGTGTGTGTGTGTGTCTCTGTGTGTGTGTGTGTGTGTCTCTGTGTGTGTCTCTGTGTGTGTGTCTCTGTGTGTGTGTGTGTGCGTGTGTGTGTGTGTGTGTCTCTATGTGTGTGTGTGTGTGTGTGTCTCTGTGTGTGTGTGTGTGTGTGTCTCTGTGTGTGTGTGTGTGTCTCTGTGTGTGTCTCTGTGTGTGTGTCTCTGTGTGTGTCTCTGTGTTTGTGTGTGTGTGTGTCTCTGTGTGTGTGTGTGTGTGTGTGTCTCTGTGTGTGTGTGTGTGTGTGTGTGTGTCTCTGTGTGTGTGTCTCTGTGTGTGTCTCTGTGTGTGTGTGTGTGTGTCTCTGTGTGTGTGTGTGTGTGTGTCTCTGTGTGTGTGTGTGTGTGTGTGTGTCTCTATGTGTGTGTGTGTGTCTCTGTGTGTCTCTGTGTGTGTGTGTGTGTGTCTCTGTGTGTGTGTGTGTGTCTCTGTGTGTGTGTGTGTGTGTCTCTGTGTGTGTGTGTGTGTGTGTGTGTTGCAGTGGACCTGAACACACAGAAGCAGACGGATCTCTCGAAAGAACAAGACGAGCTGAACAAAGTGACGGAGGAGACGAGGCTGATGGACGAGGACGAGAAGAGACGGTACGTCAACAAACATCTCCATCTTTATCTCCTCTGTGAGATCACATGACTGAACTGGTCCCTGCTGGTCTCTGCTGGTCCTCACAGTCTGAAGCAGACCTCTGAGGCGTACCAGGCCGACCTGAAGGCTCAGATGAAGCAGCAGCAGCAGCTTCGGTGTGAGGAGAGGTCTCAGGAGGAGAAGGAGCACCAGCAGGGTCTGATCCAGCAGCAGCAGTACGACCAGAGGAGAGACCACATCCTGTCCAGGTCCGCCTCCCAGACCACCAACCCACATCCCTTCAGACAAGGGGAGGGGTCCAGATCTGCCTCCAGACACCGCCCCACATAGAGTCCACATGGAACCACATCGCTCTGATCATATCCACAAGGAGATCTAAAAATAGATCACATGACTCACTAGAATATGAGATGTAATCAGAGCTTCAACTCAAACATCAAAGTTCATGAACCAAATATTAAAACATAAAAACGACAAAAATACAACATTTCTCTGTTTCTTAATGATTTAAAAGTCCTCCAGAAGAACATGAATGAGATCTCATCAGTGATTCATCCTCAGGGGAACATGAATGATATCTCATCAGTGATTCATCCTCAGGGGAACATGAATGATATCTCATCAGTGATTCATCCTCAGGGGAACATGAATGATATCTCATCAGTGATTCATCCTCAGGGGAACATGAATGATATCTCATCAGTGATTCATCCTCAGGGGAACATGAATGATATCTCATCAGTGATTCATCCTCAGGGGAACATGAATGATATCTCATCAGTGATTCATCCTCAGGGGAACATGAATGAGATCTCATCAGTGATTCATCCTCAGGGCAACATGAATAATATCTCATCAGTGATTCATCCTCAGGGGAACATGAATGATATCTCATCAGTGATTCATCCTCAGGGGAACATGAATGATATCTCATCAGTGATTCATCCTCAGGGGAACATGAATGATATCTCATCAGTGATTCATCCTCAGGGGAACATGAATGATATCTCATCAGTGATTCATCCTCAGGGGAACATGAATGATATCTCATCAGTGATTCATCCTCAGGGGAACATGAATGATATCTCATCAGTGATTCATCCTCAGGGGAACATGAATGATATATCATCAGTGATTCATCCTCAGGGGAACATGAATGAGATCTCATCAGTGATTCATCCTCAGGGGAACATGAATGATATCTCATCAGTGATTCATCCTCAGGGGAACATGAATGATATATCATCAGTGATTCATCCTCGATGACATACTGATACTGATGACATACTGAGTACTCAGTACTACAGTACTCAGTACTACAGTACTACAGTACTTGTACCTTACAGTCCTGCGTCCTGGACCTCGATGAGTCAGCGTGTTTGCTGAAGGTGAGTTCGAGGAACAAGTTGCATAAAGTGTTTAGTTGTGAAATCATCATTTAAGAAGTCATGACTTCACAGACGTTGGTGAGAAGTAACTAAGTACTTTAAAGTCAAAGTTTGAGGTGCTTTACTGAAGTATTACCACCTGCTACGTGATACTTGTTCCTGCGTAAGAGAAACATGTGATACTCAACTTTATTTCAAGTAGTTAAACAGAAATAATGACCAAATACATCCACTAAATATTTGGTTTATTAAATGTTTCCAGATGTTTTTAAATATTCATTTTACAAACATGTTGATATAAAACTCATTAATGAGTTCTGATCCAATAGTACTCTGTATGAGGAGTACTTTTACCTCACAGTACACTTTGCTCATAACTCTCGTGTACTTTTACTTCTTGTCTTGAGTAAAGTATGTGAATAGTTCTTCCTCTGACTCCAGAGACTCTTGCTGTGATGGGTGTGTTATGTTACAGTTTATAATAATCATAATTATAGAGGAAGCAGAGTGTGACGCTTGTTACTGTTGAAGAGTGAAGCTCAACGTGAGTCACGTTTAAATATTAAATATGATTCAAGTTTGATAAAGATTCTTGAAAGGAGTTCTAGTTTAATTCAAACATCACAGCGTGTTGTTAACCTGACGGGTTAAAGTTTGAATAAAGTTATTTTGAGACAAAGATCCTCTGAGCAACAGAAGAAGAAGAAGCTGAGATTCAAACAGGAACAGCTTCCTGTTTCAAGAGTTTCACAATAAAAGCAGCTGGAGTGAAGTTTACCAGAGTAGGAACAGAAGGTTCGTGTAGAGTTAAGCTCAGCTGATCTCATCACAGGTTGAACCTTCAATGTGTTCTGATCAATAATCAAAGTGTTTCACATTGTTGTGTCTGTTTGAAGAAGAAGGTCAGTAAAACAGCTGATCAGTGACTTTTCATCTCAGCCAATGAGGCGCTCACACGTAGCTGTGAGGTCATGGGACGTCAGACAGGTGAGGGGCGTGGCCTGTAAACAACAGGACAGGTGTGTGAGGTGAGGACAGAGGTGTTTGTTTGTCTTTTAACCACGACGTCGACGGTTCCAATCCCCGGTCGCTCCTCATGAGGATGAAGCTGTTTATAGACAGTGATGTCATCGTTACACATTTCATTTATTCACAGAGCTCAAAAACAACGCTTGTACTTGTATTAGTGAGATCAACTGATTAACAATAAGAGTGGATACATAGAATGATGTTCATATAAATCCAGGTCCAGGTGGGACCAGGATCCATGTGGAGCTGCTCGGTCTCTCAGCGGGTGACACACCTGAGCAGGTAACATACCTGTGGAGGGCGTGTCTGGGAGGAGACCTACCTGTTGTAAGAGTTGTGCTCAGACAGGTCTGAGAGTCACATGACTCAGTGCTGCACAGCATGCTGGTCTGTACCCAGAGGGGCTGCTGAGGATCTCCTGCCCTATAGATCTATAGATCCACTGATCAGCTGACAGCATGGCGAGTGACTACTACCCGTATTCTAAGGTAAAGCTCTTCATTCTCTCCCTGTTAAAGTTAAACGTTGTGAACGTGATCGACGAGAAGAAGCCGTGTGACGCTGTAGAGACTCAACTCATTCGTATGAATATGAATATTAATGACGATAAAACGTGTTCATCTGAATGAAAAATGAATGTTTTCTTGTCTTTCGTGTGAAAGAAGACGAGTTACAGAAGAAAAACAGAACAAATCTATGAATGAATGAGTGATAAAGAACAATGTATTCACTGCTAGAGTCCTAAAGTAAAGAGTACAGTAGTAATACCACGGTATCAGTGAGTAGTACATCATATATATATATATGTACATATCCACACATCTATGTCTTTCTATTGAAGCAGCCGAAGCTTCTCAGAAGTTTTCTTCTAATAAACTGATTGTTTTCATTCACTCAGCTTCTCTCACATCAAATGTTTTAATGTTTAAATGTATCTTTTAAAATCTCAGCTTTTGTCTGAGTGACTGTTTCTCCTTCTCTTCATCTTCTTCTCTTCTTCTTCTTTCTGCTGTTTTCATGTCGTCATATATTTAATATTTAATATGCAGCTCTCTTGTTATATTTTATGATACATAGTCGTCACAGTATTGTCATAATATATATCACTATTGTGATGTTTCGATTTTAAGTCGAACTTTGTGATGATGTCAGAGCATCAGAAGTAATAACGTCTGACGGTGCCGCTGTGGTTTGATCAGATAAATAGATAATTCATAAATTAATAAATTCGTGCACAAATAAATTCAGAATTTTTTTAATGTCATCAAAATCATAATCTGGTTTTCACATAAAAATAAATTCTTTGTTTTGAAGCAACAAGAAACATAATTATAGAAAAGAACATAACTTAAACAAACATAACGATTTACATTTCATTATTCTAAATAACTTTATTAATTCCTCCCAGAACAGAATGAATGAAATCTAAAACATGCATTTTATTTTTATTGATCAATAGAAGAATCCTGAATGTGACGCCAGCTTTCATCTGGGGCCGTTTGTGGGGTCGCGACCCTCAAGTTGAGAACCAGTTTCTGTGTGTGTGTGTGTGTGTGTGTGTGTGTGTGTGTGTGCGCAGTAGAGAACAGCAAACAGCCAATCAGATCGTCTCTTGGCTCTCCGGAAGTCTCCGTCCTGCAGCCGCTTGTTAGACTTCACTACCCGAACATTACCGGGTGTTTAACGCGTTAAAGTGCAAAAAACAATCGAAACAACCGCAGCGTGATTACCGGAGGGAACACCTGCCGCCACCGGAAACGCACGAGCCGTCACTGACGTGTTCGAGCGAGGCGACGCCGAACAAAGTGACCGAAACTCCGCCGGAGACACCTGCCCAAAACACCGGGACACCTGTGCGAGAGTCCGGAGTCTAGCCGGAGTCTAGCCGGAGCTTCACCTGCTTCACCTGCTTCACCTGCTTCACCTGCTTCAGACGAAGAAGAAAGTTCCCGGTTGAAGGCTCGAAAGGAGTCTCGTTGATGGGAGCGTGAGTTTCTTCGGTCGTCGGTTCACGAGCCCGGGACGATGTCCGTGAACGAGCTTTTCACAAAGGTGAGTCACTCTACCTGTGAACACGACGTCATAGGGGAGCCGCCCGCGCGCTGAGACGTCCACCTGCAGGAAGACTCTCTTTATTTAACAACAGGTGCTCGTGAGCGGGAACGGACTCCATGTTGTTTGTGGACTCTTTAGAGCCGCGCTCACCTGTTCACTCCGCTCCGTGACGTCACCACCGGAGAACACACGTTGAAGTATCATGAGAATGACGTGTGAGAGGGTTATTACCTGTGAGCCGCGCTGTCTCGTCTTCTCATGAAGTTCATATCTATCAGTGATCGTCTTTAGATCGTTTACAGATTCATGAATGGAGTTCTGCAGCACGAGCCTCAGTTGCTGGTTATAGATATGATTTATGATTTATTGAGATTATTTACGCGATGAAGCAGAAGTGAAGATGCGTCATGTGTCAAACAGCGGTTTGGTTTATTGAAACATTCTTTATGATGTTTCAGTAGTTTGTGAACTTTATGAAGTGATCAGATCAGTTTATAATCACTGCTGTGATTTGTGTTTTAGTAAAACTGATGATCATCATCATCTTCATCATCATCAAACTACAGTTCATAAATAACTCAACAAAGCAACATTTAAAAACTTTATCAACACATATTTAAAATACATCAACACTTCCTTCAAGCTGCTTTTAAAACATGTTCTAGTTCAGGTGGTTGTGACATCACAGTGACGTCATCAGGCTAAACCTGTGTCACAGTGGGGGGGGTGGTTGAAAGATGTGGCTGTTTACCAGGCAGATGAGAGACTCCTTCCAGGTGCATTGTGGGAAACGTAGGCTCCGGTGTGTTTGGAGTTTGACCCTCAGACACGACGTCTCTCAGCTGAATGAAGTTAAATATGTTTAATATGTTTGTGAAACATGAACTCATGTGTAAAACTAGAGAATATGTTTGTTTTTATTTACGACTTATTTCCTCGTTTATTCCTTCACATGTTTGTAGTTTCAGAGATTTAGAATCTCTTCTTTAATCTGTTGGAGATGTTTTAAATCTGAATACAAATATTACAAACAAAAAGCAGTGAAACAGCTCATAATAAAGTCTCTCATATCGATGTTATGTATGTTTCTATAACTGAAAACATCTTCAAACTATGGGTTCATTTTGAACTGTTTTTCTAATCAACACAAACAATAATGATCCAGATCTGATGTTTACTTCAGTTACTCAAACAAACGTCAAGTCAACGTGAATACATGAATAAATACATTAATGTATTTATTGATGCATACATTAATGCATACATTAATGTATGCATTAATAAATACATTAATGTATTTATTGATGCATACATTAATGCATACATTAAAAATCGTCTCTGAACTCCTTCCTCTTCTTCTGTTATATGTTTATATTTAATCACATATTCTGAGTTTTACAGTGTTTTATAAATGCTTTGGCTCCATTTTCACAACATTGTGTCAAAGTCGACTTTATGAAGATAAAAGTTAATTCATTATGAATTATTAGCTGCATTGATCAATAACGTCATGTTATTGATCAATAAAACTCAGATATTAAACAGTTGTTTTTCTTTCAGATCTGTCTCACTCTCTGAATATATATATATATATATATATATATATATATCATTTATAATTGTATATGTATTTATTGATCCAGACACGGCTCTGTAATCCTCCTGCTGGACTCTGTAGTCCACGTCCTCATTAGGCCACTTAAAGCCTCTTCCCCCCCCGCTGTGAGACTTCATAATCCAGATCCTGCAGACCCATCTGGTCTGTGTTCAGGTCTGAGACTTTGCTGAGTCATGTCTGGGGCTGCTTAATAAATCAGTGGTCACTATAATGTCACTTCCTGTCAGCTGATGGACTAATGGTTCAGTTAAATGAAGCTGATTCATCTCGTCTGTGTTTGTAAGAACTGAACTGAGATGTTGTTTGAGGATGAATGATGGAGGTTTTGGGTCTTGAAGAACCGGATTATCCTGAACCACCACAGGGGGGCGGGACTTAATGTCTCCCTACATCTGTTATATCAGCTCAGTACCTTTCATCATAATTATGTGGACATTGTTGAGAGAGACACATTGGAAAGGTCTGAGGACGGAGGACAGATTGACCATCAGTGGAGCCGTAAACCTCTGATGCTGTCTCACTCTCTGACGCTGTCTCACTCTCTGACGCTGTCTCACTCTCTGAAGCTGTCTCACTCTCTGACGCTGTCTCACTCTCTGACGCTGTCTCACTCTCTGACGCTGTCTCACTCTCTGACGCTGTCTCACTCTCTGACGCTGTCTCACTCTCTGAAGCTGTCTCACTCTCTGACTCTGTCTCACGCTCTGACTCTGTCTCACTCTCTGACGCTGTCTCACTCTCTGACGCTGTCTCACTCTCTGATGCTGTCTCACTGAGCAGAAGAACATCTGGATGTTGGATGTTTTCGTCTCTTTGTGTAAAACCTGCTGATGTCATCAGATCACAGTTCTTCAGGTGAACGGGTGTAATGTTGTGACTTCCTGGCAAACACACCCAGCCCCCCCCCCCCCCCCTTTCGCAGGTGTGATGTCACTGTGCTGACTCATCAGTGGGCGGAGACTTCACCCGTCTCCCTGTGAGGAAACGTGACACCAGCTGCTCTCAGTCTGAGCAGTGAGACAGATTTCAAACCGTCTCACTGCTTCATCTCAGTGACGTCGTCTTTTATACGAAACCTGTCCAACGACTTCTGCTGCTCTGAAAAGCTTCCTCCTCCTCCTCCTCCTCCTCCTCCTCCTGTTAAATCATCCAGAGTTTTTGTCTCTCAGATGTTTTGATTCCTTTATGAACTCGTTCCATGAGTCAGCATTTTCTGCAGACTTTCCCTGAGTTAATTACCCACAATTCATAGCAAAGTGACATTAAACGTGAGGTAACCAGAGGAAGCATGTGAGTTCAGGCTGGAATATTAATATTTACTCAGAAACATTAAAGATGAAAGAAGGAACATAAACACATGAAATCACAGGATATTTAATGTTGTTATTGAAGCTGTTTTGGCAAAACTGAGTAAAATTATTATTTACAATGAGATCAGATCTTCAGACCTCCATCAGGACTCTGATGTGTTCACTGATCAGCTGTGATGTTGTTGTTGTTGTTGTTGTTGTTGACTCTCCAACACTTTGACTTGTTGTTGTGAGTAAACGCTGCTCTCTGATTGGTTCTGCTTTAGTGAGTCTGTTATGCAGCTGAATGACATCATTCATTCACATTCTCAACATCAAACTGTGTGTGTGTGTGTGTGTGTGTGTGTGTGTCCCCTCATTGTCTCCTGCTGAGTTGTTCTCCATGCAGACACTAGCTGCGCTGCTATTGGTCGGTTTCTGGTGTCCCAGATCAGCAGCCTGACGGCTCCTCTGATTGGCTGGTTTGTGTTTACAGATTCGTCTCTTTCTGTGAACAATCAGCAGCTAACGATGATTGTAATCTTCATTGATTCATCGGTTAATCACAGAACGTCTCCACATTAATAAACTACGGTTGTTTGAAAGCTGTTTCTTCTAAATCATTGTGGACGTTAGTTTGATCTTCTGTGAGGAACAAACTGTCCATCTGTGAAAGTAGGTCACAATAAAGAGAAGAGACCTCAGGTCACAGTGTTCATGTTCTACTGTCACTTCTCTGGTTCATGATGAGACTATGAACGACATTTAAACATCAACTAGATATCAACATATTTAAACTAGATAATATCTAGTTTAAATATGTTTACATGTTTATATCTAGTAGATATCAACATATCAAATACATATAAACTATGTAACTCTGTCCGGTTTAGACTCTGACCGGTTTAGACTCTGACCGGTTTGGACTCTGACCGGTTTAGACTCTGACCGGTTTGGACTCTGACCGGTTTGGACTCTGACCGGTTTAGACTCTGACCGGTTTGGACTCTGACCGGTTTAGACTCTGACCGGTTTGGACTCTGACCGGTTTGGACTCTGACCGGTTTAGAGTCTGACCGGTTTAGACTCTGACCGGTTTAGACTCTGTCAGGTTTGGACTCTGACCGGTTTGGACTCTGTCAGGTTTGGACTCTGACTGGTTTAGACTCTGTCCGGTTTAGACTCTGTCCGGTTTGGACTCTGTCCGGTTAGTAATTCAGAGAATAAAGAATAAAGAGCAGAAGTTACTTCAGTGTTTTAAAGATTTAATGATCTTCCTTTATGGACGACTTCACTTCCTGTCTGAACGTCAATGATGAGCTCATTCTTATTTATTCTTCACGTTACATAAATCTTTTATGAGTCTTTGAGTCACGTCGCAATTTACAGGCTTCACAAAAATATGTTGTTTGTTTTTAACCTCACGGATTTAATAATAAACTTCACTTATATTGTATAAATTATGCATAAACAGCATAAACAAAGTGCTTTATAGAAGAGCAGATAATGATAAATGAGGGTAAATATTATATATTTGAAAACGGAATATTGTGTCTTTAATATGTATTTATTTCAGCAGCCCACTGAAGACAGAAGTGTAGTTTCTATGTTTTATTTCACCTCATGTGATCTCATGTGATCTCATGTGATCTCATGTGACTCCCGACAGGAAACTGTGTTTTTATTCAAATGAGCTTCTGGTCAGAGAAGCAGATTTGCATTGATGTCGTCGTGTCGGTCGATTTTCTCCTCATGAATATTAAGACGAGACATGAAGGAAGGTCCAGCCGGATGAACAACGTCCTCACATCTGTTCACCTGTTGTTACCTGTTGTTACCTGTTCTACCTGTTGTTACCTGTTGTTACCTGTTCTACCTGTTGTTACCTGTTGCTACCTGTTCTACCTGTTCTACCTGTTGTTACCTGTTGTTACCTGTTGCTACCTGTTGTTACCTGTTGTTACCTGTTCTACCTGTTGTTACCTGTTGTTACCTGTTGTTACCTGTTCTACCTGTTGTTACCTGTTTTACCTGTTGTTCTACCTGTTGTTCTACCTGTTGCTACCTGTTGTTACCTGTTGTTACCTGTTCTACCTGTTGCTACCTGTTGTTACCTGTTGTTACCTGTTGCTACCTGTTGTTCTACCTGTTGTTACCTGTTCTACCTGTTGCTACCTGTTCTACCTGTTGCTACCTGTTGCTACCTGTTCTACCTGTTGCTACCTGTTGTTACCTGTTGTTACCTGTTGTTACTGTTGAGGAGAAATCTCAGGTGAACAGACTCAGGTCGAGGCGTATAGCTCAATTCAAGCAATAAGGTTTATTTGTAACAGAAGTATTATGTCCAGCAGTTAAACGTGCACGGACCTAAAGCATGTCTACCCTTTAGGAGCAGATGAAAGCTAGAAGCGCTTACACAGAGTGCGCATGCGTATCGTATAGGTTCCCCTTATGGAGCCTATTGGTTAAGGCAAAGTCGCAGGCGGAGCTGTGTTTAGCTGTCAGCGGCCTGGTAGGAGCGCTGGGCATTTCCGCCCACACTGGCTCACGTCCGGGACCGCCTTCTCTGGATCATCAGTATGTGTGGATGTTGATGTAGCAGCATATTGTTATGTCCGGCCGACTTGATAAGCGGGGCGCCTCTTTATCTCTAAGACGGAGCTGGCAGTTGAAACTAGTTCTCTGTAAGGCTATGTGACATTTAACTGGGGCAAAAGCTATCCTTCAGAGTTCTAATACTTCTCACTGTGTTCAGACGAGCGCTATGAATGCCCCGTCTGGAGTATTTGACCTTCTTGCACTAGAACTCACATATCCGCGTATAAGCTGTGTTTAACATTGAATGAATATATTTTATTTACATTACCTGTTCTACCTGTTGTTACCTGTTCTACCTGTTGTTACCTGTTGTTCTACCTGTTCTACCTGTTGTTACCTGTTCTACCTGTTGTTACCTCTGACTGCAGTCCATACGTCTGGAGATGAGTCACAGTAGACCACAGTAATAGAGAAACAGAGTGTCTCTGTTACAGAGTATTATCAGTGCAGTACGAGGACCTTTACTGTTATTACAGAGTATTATCAGTGTAGTACTAGGACATTTACTGTTATTACAGAGTATTATCAGTGTAGTACTAGGACATTTACTGTTATTACAGAGTATTATCAGTGTAGTACTAGGACATTTACTGTTATTACAGAGTATTATCAGTGTAGTACTAGGACATTTACTGTTATTACAGAGTATTATCAGTGTAGTACTAGGACATTTACTGTTATTACAGAGTATTATCAGTGTAGTACTAGGACCTTTACTGTTATTACAGAGTATTATCAGTGTAGTACTAGGACCTTTACTGCAGTAACAGAGTATCTGTGATGTAATCGCTGCTGTGTTGTGTTTCAGTTCACGCGGGTCTGGATCCCCGACCCTGACGATGTGTGGAAAGCAGCAGAGATCATCAGAGACTTTAAAGAAGGAGAACCGGTGCTTCACCTCAAACTGGAGGATGAAACGGTATTTAACTTCCAGAGAGAACAACACACACCGTCACACTCACACTCAGTGCAGCCATGAAGGGAAGCTGACTGATGAAGTGCAGAACCTCCCATTGCTACTGATGGCGTACTGATGGCGTACTGATGGTGTACTGATTATGTGTGGGTGGTGTACTGATGGCGTACTGATGGCGTACTGATGGTGTACTGATGGTGTACTGATTATGTGTGGGTGGCGTACTGATGGCGTACTGATGGCGTACTGATGGCGTACTGATGGTGTACTGATGGTGTACTGATTATGTGTGGGTGGCGTACTGATGGCGTACTGATGGCGTACTGATGGCGTACTGATGGTGTACTGATGGTGTACTGATTATGTGTGGGTGGTGTACTGATGGTGTACTGATTGTGTGGGTGGTGTACTGATGGTGTACTGATTGTGTGGGTGGTGTACTGATGGTGTACTGATGGTGTACTGATTATGTGTGGGTGGTGTACTGATGGTGGACTGATGGTGTACTGATTATGTGTGGGTGGTGTACTGATGGTGTACTGATGGTGTACTGATTGTGTGGGTGGTGTACTGATGGTGTACTGATTGTGTGGGTGGTGTCCTGATGGCGTACTGATTATGTGTGGGTGGTGTACTGATGGCGTACTGATTGTGTGGGTGGTGTACTGATGGCGTACTGATTGTGTGGGTGGTGTACTGATGGCGTACTGATTATGTGTGGGTGGTGTACTGATGGCATACTGATTATGTGGGTAGTGTACTGATGGTGTACTGATTATGTGTGGGTGGTGTGCTGATGGCGTACTGATTGTGTGGGTAGTGTACTGATGGTGTACTGATTATGTGTGGGTGGTGTACTGATGGTGTACTGATTATGTGTGGGTGGTGTACTGATGGTGTACTGATTGTGTGGGTGGTGTACTGATGGTGTACTGATTATGTGTGGGTGGTGTACTGATGGTGTACTGATGGTGTACTGATTATGTGTGGGTGGTGTACTGATGGCGTACTGATTGTGTGGGTGGTGTACTGATGGTGTACTGATTATGTGTGGGTGGTGTACTGATGGCGTACTGGTGGTGTACTGATTATGTGTGGGTGGTGTACTGATGGCGTACTGATGGTGTACTGATTATGTGTGGGTGGTGTACTGATGGCGTACTGATTGTGTGGGTGGTGTACTGATGGTGTACTGATTATGTGTGGGTGGTGTACTGATGGCGTACTGATGGTGTACTGATTATGTGTGGGTGGTGTACTGATGGCGTACTGGTGGTGTACTGATTATGTGTGGGTGGTGTACTGATGGCGTACTGGTGGTGTACTGATTATGTGTGGGTGGTGTACTGATGGCGTACTGGTGGTGTACTGATTATGTGTGGGTGGTGTACCGATGGCGTACTGATTGTGTGGGTGGTGTACTGATGGCGTACTGATTGTGTGGGTGGTGTACTGATGGCGTACTGATTATGTGTGGGTGGTGTACTGATGGCGTACTGATGGTGTCTTCCTGTCTTCCGGCCCAGCCCCTGGAGTACCCCGTGGGTTCTAAGAAGAACCCTCTTCCTTTCCTCCGTAACCCCGACATCCTGGTGGGAGAGAACGACCTCACGGCTCTCAGTTACCTTCATGAACCTGCCGTCCTGCACAACCTCAAGGTCCGCTTCCTGGAGCCCAACCAGATCTACACGTACTGCGGTGAGCCAGCCTCCGTCACCCCAACATCAACACTTCTCCTGTCTGCTATCTCATCTGTTACTGCTGCTGTATGTTCTGTATTTATTACTGATTGTATGTTATACACACTGAGTACACGAGCTGTAGTTTAATGTACTTCTACAGAAATAATAGACATGCATCACATATTTATCAAGTAATTGAATCCAGATATAGACATTAATTCATGTCTGTATACAGCGTGCTTAGAATTATAATTGATTATAATGATGAAGTCTACAGTTAACTTGTGTGTGTGTGCGCGCGCGCGCGCGCAGGGATCGTGCTGGTGGCCATCAACCCGTACGAGCAGCTTCACATCTATGGAGAGGAGGTGATCCGGGCCTACAGCGGTCAGAACATGGGCGACATGGACCCTCACATATTCGCTGTGGCTGAGGAGGCCTACAAGCAGATGGCCAGGTCACATGACATGGAGCCTTTTGTTGTGTTCTTGATGCTTAGAGATGTGAATACTGACGGACTCTTCTCGTGTCTGCACGGTTTCTTGCAGAGATGAGAGGAATCAGTCGATCATCGTGAGCGGAGAGTCCGGAGCAGGAAAGACGGTTTCTGCAAAGTACGCCATGCGGTTCTTTGCCACGGTGGGCGGCTCAGCCAGCGACACCAACGTGGAGGAGAAGGTGCTCGCCTCCAACCCCATCATGGAGGTCAGAGGAACCACTCGCATGTCTGGACAGTTGATATGAAGCTGCAGCAGCGTTATAAATTTCAAAACTGAAGATTCATAAGAAATCAGTGGAACGAGCTAGAAGGTGTCACCCGATGCTGACGAGTGTGTCCTCTGCTCACCAGGCCATCGGAAACGCTAAAACCACTCGAAACGACAACAGCAGCCGCTTTGGGAAGTACATTCAGATCGGCTTCAGCAAACATTACCACATCATCGGAGCCAACATGAGGACGTACCTGCTGGAGAAGTCTCGCGTGGTGTTTCAGGTTTGTTGAACCGGTTCACAGAGCGACGGCGTCGCTGTGTTTCACTGTTCTTACTTGTGTGTGTTTTAAATGTGTTGCAGGCTGAAGAGGAGAGAAACTATCACATCTTCTACCAGCTGTGTGCCTCCGCCAGCTTCCCAGAGTTCAAAGACCTCGGCCTCAGTGAGTCTGCTGTTCTTTATGTAGATGAGCTCCAGCTTTAACAGGAAGTCCCTCAGTAACAGCAGCGCTGAGAGGTTTGTGTTGAGCCCAACAGCTGCTGCTGTACATTTGAGTTTGAAGATCAGTAAGTTGAAGAAGACTGGTGTTGTTTTTCTGAGGAGGAAACTGGTTCACAGGTTTGAGATTCACTCATGATGTGTTTTATTATTTCATCAAAGACGTCCGCCGGCTGTCCACTTGTTGAACCCCCGATGTTCACCTGTTGTTTACCTGTTCACCTGTTGTGCTGCTGTTGAACCCCTGTTATTCACCTGTTGTTGTCCACCTGTTGTCGTCCACCTGTTGTCGTCCACCTGTTGTCGTCCACCTGTTGTCGTCCACCTGTTGTCGTCCACCTGTTGTTGTCCGCCTGTTGTCCGCCTGTTGTTGTCCACCTGTTGTTGTCCACCTGTTGTTGTCCACCTGTTGTCCACCTGTTGTCGTCCACCTGTTGTTGTCCACCTGTTTTTGTCCACCAGTAGTTTGCCTGTTGTTGTTCGCCTGTTGTTCGCCTGTTGTTGTCCGCCTGTTGTCCACCTGTTGTCGTCCACCTGTTGTCGTCCACCTGTTGTTGTCCACCTGTTGTCGTCCACCTGTTGTTGTCCGCCTGTTGTCCACCTGTTGTCGTCCACCTGTTGTTGTCCACCTGTTGTTGTCCACCTGTTGTCGTCCACCTGTTGTTGTTCGCCTGTTGTCCGCCTGTTGTTCGCCTGTTGTTGTCCGCCTGTTGTTCGCCTGTTGTTGTCCGCCTGTTTTTGTCCACCAGTTGTTCGCCTGTTGTTGTCCGCCTGTTGTCCACCTGTTGTCGTCCACCTGTTGTCGTCCACCTGTTGTTGTCCACCTGTTGTCGTCCACCTGTTGTCCGCCTGTTGTCCACCTGTTGTCGTCCACCTGTTGTTGTCCGCCTGTTGTCCACCTGTTGTCGTCCACCTGTTGTTGTTCGCCTGTTGTCCGCCTGTTGTTCGCCTGTTGTTGTCCGCCTGTTTTTGTCCACCAGTTTGCCTGTTGTCGTCCACCTGTTGTTGTCCGCCTGTTGTCCGCCTGTTGTTCGCCTGTTGTCCGCCTGTTTTTGTCCACCAGTTTGCCTGTTGTTGTTCGCCTGTTGTTCGCCTGTTGTTGTCCGCCTGTTGTCCGCCTGTTGTCCGCCTGTTGTTGTCCGCCTGTTGTTCACCTGTTGTCCGCCTGTTGTTCACCTGTTGACTTGAGTTTTTGATGCGTTCTCGTCACTCAGCCAGCGCAGAAGATTTCACCTTCACGTCTATGGGAGAGAACATCTTCATCGATGGAGTGAACGATGCTGAAGACTTGGAGAAGACCAGGGAGGCCTTCACACTGCTGGGTGAGGACGGATCCAAACATTAATAATAATTTATGTTGTATAATATATAGTATTTATTAAACCAAAACTACTTCTGTGCATCTTGAAACTGTGAGTACATTCATGTTAAAAACTTCTTTAAACAAGCGTCTCAGTCTGATTCCAGGTGGACTCTGGAGGATGTCCTGAAACACTAAGTAACACAAATATGTTTATTTGCTTCAAAGATTAATTTATAGAAATAATACATTTTATTTTCACCTCCTGCACCAACAATAAAACGTTCTGCAGATCATTTAGAACTGGTTTATTATCTGTCAATCACATTTACAGAGTAACTAAACCCCCGAAACACGTTTAAAGAGCCCATGAGCCAATTTGGACTTGGGGTTAAGTTGGTGTCGAGCCCTTCCGAAGGCCGTAGGGACTCGACACTGGTACCACATTAGTGGTGGTAGAGTCCACTTCCAAGGCTCTACTCCGAACCCTAGCCCTAGCGTTATAGATGTGTTGTCCTCTGTCTGTCTTTAATGATGCTCCACATGTTGAATTGTTTTCAGGGATAAAGGACAACAGTCAGAGCAGCATCTTCAAAGTCGTCGCCGCCATCCTTCATCTGGGAAACATCGAGATCTGCTCGGATCGAGACGGAGAGTCCTGTCACGTGTTGGTACGTCTCCATGACTACAGCTCACACTGACGGTCAGCTGGGCAGGGTCCTAACGTGTGTGTGTGTGTGTGTGTGTGTGTGTGTGTGTGTGTGTGTGTGTGTGTGTGTGTGTGTGTGTGTGTGTGTGTGTGTGTGTGTGTGTGTGTGTGTGTGTGTGTGTGTGTGTGTGTGTGTGTGTGTGTGTGTGTGTGTGTTGCAGAGAGACGACCTCCACCTGAAGCACTTCTGCAGGCTGCTGGGGGTGGAGCTGCAGCAGATGGAGCACTGGCTCTGTCACAGGAAGTTGGTCACCGCGTCCGAGACGTACGTGAAGAACATGTCCACCAAGCAGGCGGAGAACGCCCGCGACGCGCTCGCCAAACACATCTATGCCCGCATGTTCGACTGGATCGTGGAGCACATCAACAAGGCCCTGCACACCTCCTCCAAACAGCACTCCTTCATCGGGGTCCTGGACATCTACGGGTGAGAAGTCCAGCAGTCCTCATGTAAAGAATACAACCTCAGAGCACCTGCAAGCAGCTCCTCTCATCAGTAGAGAATAGCTCAACAGCTTCTGGAACGTGAAGTCCTCTTCTGTGGTTTGATAGAAGAACACGGCCTCTGTCTGGTGGGACACAGAGGTTCATGTATGAACTCTTTCTCCAGACAGAGGACCAATAAGAACAACTGATCATCAAGTTCTTTGTATCTGTAGCCCAATAGCACAAAGACTGCGTCTGTGATTGTGCTGATGTCGATGAATAACTTGAGAAGCATTAAGTCCTTTCGTCTGATTGTCTGCAGCTTTGAGACCTTCGAGGTGAACAGCTTTGAGCAGTTCTGCATCAACTACGCCAACGAGAAGCTTCAGCAGCAGTTCAACTCTGTGAGCCTCCTTTTGTCTTTGTGGTTCTTCTTCTTCTTCTGTGGTCGCGTCTAACTGCTCGTTGCTCCGTGTCCTCAGCATGTGTTTAAGCTGGAGCAGGAGGAGTACATGAAGGAGCAGATCCCCTGGACTCTGATAGACTTCTACGATAACCAGCCCTGCATCGACCTGATCGAGGCTCGACTCGGCATCCTGGACCTGCTGGACGAAGAGTGTAAAGTCAGTCACAGGGACTAGTTGCTGAGCTGTGATTGGACGATTCTAATGTTCTTATTGAGGAAATGTTTCTATCGTCATCACATCACTTTATTTCATTCTGTAAAATGAGATTTTAAATTGCAAGATTGTTGTTTATGTAGTTAGCCGCGTTAGCAGCTACCGTGGCTCTAGTGTGTATCAGTGTCACTCTACAGATGAAGGTCTTACACATTCTGATTCTAAAGTAGGAAACATCCTGATCATTTATTCATGCACTCTTACTGATGATGATGATCACTTGTTATATAATCCACTTCCTGTTTCAGGTGCCGAAGGGGACGGACCAGAACTGGGCCCAGAAGCTCTACAAGCAGAACTCGAGCAGCGCTCACTTTCAGAAACCTCGTATGTCCAACGTCTCCTTCATCATCATACACTTCGCTGATAAGGTGAGTAGAAGGACCAGGTCCAGGTTCTTGATCAGGTCCAGGTTCTTGATCAGGTCCAGGTTCTTGACCAGGTTCTTGATCAGGTCCAGGTTCTTGATCAGGTCCAGGTTCTTGAGCAGGTCCAGGTTCTTGATCAGGTCCAGGCCTTTATAGAACGTGTCCTCAGGACGTCTGTGATTAAACACAGCGTCTGTTCAGTAACGTCTGCAGGTTCCATGTTTGTCAGGTCAACAAACAGGAAGTCTTTCTTCACAGCTGACTGATTTTCAGAATAAAAGCATCGTGTTTTATAAGAGAGGGGAATAAGTCTGTACAGCATCGCAATATATAGATTATTATATATTGATTATTATATATTGATTATTATACATTGATTATTATACATTGATTATTATACATTGATTATTATATATTGATTATTATACATTGATTATTATACATTGATTATTATACATTGATTATTATACATTGATTATTATATATTGATTATTATACATTGATTATTATACATTGATTATTATACATTGATTATTATACATTGATTATTATATATTGATTATTATACATTGATTATTATACATTGATTATTATATATTGATTATTATACATTGATTATTATACATTGATTATTATACATTGATTATTATACATTGATTATTATACAGTGATTATTATACATTGATTATTATACATTGATTATTATACATTGATTATTATACATTGATTATTATACATTGATTATTATACATTGATTATTATATATGCATTATTATATATGCATTATTATATATGCATTATTATACATGCATTATTATACATGCATTATTATATATTGATTATATATTCATTATATATAGATTATGATATATTCATTATGATATATTCATTATTATATATAGATTATTATATATAGATTATTATATATAGATTATTATATATGCATTATTATATATGCATTATTATATATGCATTATTATACATGCATTATTATACATTCATGATTATACATTCATTATTATACATGCATTAATATACATGCATTATTATAAATGCATTATTATATATTCATTATTATATATTCATTATTATGCATTCATTATTATACATTCATTATTATATATTCATTATTATATATGCATTATTATATATTCATTATGATGTATGCATTATTATATATGCATTATTATATATGCATTATTATATATGCGTTATTATACATTCGTTATTATATATTCGTTATTATATATGCGTTATTATATATGCATTATTACATATGCATTATTACATATGCATTATTACATATGCATTATTATACATTCATTATTATACATTCATTATTACATATGCATTATTACATATGCATTATTATACATTCATTATTATACATTCATTATTATATATGCATTATTATACATGCATTATTATATATGCATTATTATACATGCATTATTATACATGCATTATTATATATGCATTATTATACATGCATTATTATACATGCATTATTATATATGCATTATTACATATGCATTATTACATATGCATTATTATATATGCATTATTATACATTCATTATTATATATGCATTATTATACATTCATTATTATATATGCATTATTATACATTCATTATTATATATGCATTATTATACATTCATTATTATATATGCATTATTATACATTCATTATTATATATGCATTATTATATATGCATTATTATATATGCATTATTAAACATTCATTATTATACATTCGTTATTATATATTCGTTATTATATATGCGTTATTATATATGCGTTATTACATATGCATTATTATACATGCATTATTATATATGCATTATTATATATTCATTATTATACATTCATTATTATACATTCGTTATTATATATTCGTTATTATATATGCGTTATTATATATGCATTATTACATATGCATTATTATACATGCATTATTATATATGCATTATTATATATTCATTATTATACATTCATTATTATATATGCATTATTATATATGCATTATTATATATGCATTATTATACATGCATTATTATACATTCATTATTATATATGCATTATTATATATGCATTATTATATATGCATTATTATATATGCATTATTATATATGCATTATTATATATGCATTATTATATATGCATTATTATACATGCATTATTATATATACATTGCTTGTTCTAAGTTCTGCTCCGTCGTCTCCTCAGGTTGAATATCAGTGTGAAGGATTTCTGGAGAAGAACAGAGACACCGTGTACGAGGAGCAGATCAACATCCTGAAGGCCAGTCAGGTAAGAACCAGAGAACCACAGAAGTAGAACCACTGAACCACTGAACCAGAACCACTGAACCAGAACCACTGAACCACAGAACCACAGAACCAGAACCACAGAACCAGAACCACTGAACCACAGAACCACTGAACCAGAACCACTGAACCAGAACCACTGAACCACAGAACCACAGAACCAGAACCACAGAACCAGAACCACTGAACCACAGAACCACTGAACCAGAACCACTGAACCACAGAACCACAGAACCAGAACCACAGAACCAGAACCACTGAACCAGAACCACTGAACCAGAACCACTGAACCAGAACCACTGAACCACAGAACCAGAACCACAGAACCAGAACCACTGAACCAGAACCACTGAACCAGAACCACTGAACCACAGAACCACTGAACCACAGAACCACAGAACCAGAACCACTGAACCACAGAACCAGAACCACTGAACGAGAACCACTGAACCAGAACCACTGAACCAGAGAACCACTGAACCAGAGAACCACAGAACCACTGAACCAGAACCACTGAACCAGAACCACTGAACCACTGAACCACAGCGACAGAACCAGAGAACTAGAACCACTGAACCACTGAACCACAGAACCAGAACCACTGAACAAGAACCACTGAACCAGAACCACTGAACCAGAACCACTGAACCACAGAACCACTGAACCAGAGAACCACAGAACCAGAACCACTGAACCAGAAGCACTGAACCACTGAACCACAGCGACAGAACCAGAGAACTAGAACCACTGAACCACAGAACCAGAACCACTGAACCAGAACCACTGAACCACAGAACCACTGAACCACAGAACCAGAACCACTGAACCAGAACCACTGAACCAGAACCACTGAAGCACAGCGACAGAACCAGAGAACTAGAACCAGAGAACTAGAACCACTGAACCAGAACCACTGAACCAGAACCACTGAACCAGAACCACTGAACCAGAGAACCACAGAACCAGAACCACTGAACCAGAACCACTGAACCAGAACCACTGAACCAGAACCACAGAACCAGAAGCACTGAACCTGAACCACTGAACCAGAACCACTGAACCACAGCGACAGAACCAGAGAACTAGAACCACTGAACCACAGAACCAGAACCACTGAACCAGAACCACTGAACCACAGAACCACTGAACCAGAACCACTGAACCACAGAACCAGAGAACCACTGAACCACAGAACCAGAACCACTGAACCAGAACCACTGAACCACAGCGACAGAACCAGAGAACTAGAACCACTGAACCAGAACCACTGAACCAGAACCACTGAACCAGAGAACCACAGAACCACTGAACCAGAAGCACTGAACCAGAACCACTGAACCACAGCGACAGAACCAGAGAACTAGAACCACTGAACCAGAACCACTGAACCAGA
Source organism: Ophthalmolycus amberensis (assembly GCA_024529925.1). Lineage (NCBI taxonomy): Eukaryota > Metazoa > Chordata > Actinopteri > Perciformes > Zoarcidae > Ophthalmolycus > Ophthalmolycus amberensis. Next base: position 1,416,598 of record JAFEUB010000211.1, on the reverse strand, counting down.
ACCACTGAACCAGAACCACTGAACCAGAACCACTGAACCAGAGAACCACAGAACCAGAACCACTGAACCAGAAGCACTGAACCACTGAACCACAGCGACAGAACCAGAGAACTAGAACCACTGAACCACTGAACCACAGAACCAGAACCACTGAACCAGAAGCACTGAACCACTGAACCACAGCGACAGAACCAGAGAACTAGAACCACTGAACCACTGAACCAGAACCACTGAACCAGAACCACTGAACCACTGAACCACAGCGACAGAACCAGAGAACTAGAACCACTGAACCACAGAACCAGAACCACTGAACCAGAACCACTGAACCACAGAACCAGAACCACTGAACCAGAGAACCACAGAACCACTGAACCACAGAACCAGAACCACTGAACCAGAACTACTGAACCAGAACCACTGAACCAGAACCACTGAACCACAGCGACAGAACCAGAGAACCAGAACCACTGAACCAGAACCACTGAACCACAGAACCAGAACCACTGAACCAGAGAACCACAGAACCAGAACCACTGAACCAGAACCACTGAACCACAGCGACAGAACCAGAGAACTAGAACCACTGAACCACAGAACCACTGAACCAGAACCACTGAACCAGAACCACAGAACCACTGAACCAGAACCACTGAACCACTGAACCAGAACCACTGAACCACAGCGACAGAACCAGAGAACTAGAACCACTGAACCACTGAACCACAGAACCACTGAACCATAACCACAGAACCAGAACCACTGAACCACAGAACCACAGAACCAGAACCACTGAACCACTGAACCACAGAACCACTGAACCAGAACCACTGAACCAGAACCACTGAACCACTGAACCACAGAACCACTGAACCAGAACCACTGAACCAGAACCACTGAACCACAGCGACAGAACCAGAGAACTAGAACCACTGAACCACAGAACCACAGAACCAGAACTATAGAGCCTGGCTATGACTTTGACATCACAGCTAGGCTAATGTTAGCGTTTAGCAACGGATTTAGCAAATCTAACCAATCAGAGAAGAGTAGGGCGGGTCATAAGGGAGCCCAGCCAATCATAAGGTGTGATGTCATGTGACCTGGTTCCTGCGCCGCTCTGTTGGTGAACGTCTTATTAAATATGATTGTTTCTCATTAAACGTTGTCACAGAACGGTTTGTGAGTTCAGAGTTTCTTCAGTTTCAGCTCGTCTCAGATCTGTTTCACGACAAGGACGACGTCGCCCCCCCGAAGTCCTCCAGAGTGAACGTCAGAGCCGCCAAGCCGAGTCCCAGAGCCCCCAACAAGGAGCACAGGAAGACCGTGGGACACCAGGTGAGCACTCTGCAGGACTGTGCTGGTCCCTGCAGGACTCTGCTGGTCTCTGCTGGTCCCTGCAGGACTCCACCACTAACAGCAGATACTGATGATGTTTCTCTTGGTCCAGTTCCGCAGCTCTCTGCACCTCCTCATGGAGACCCTGAACGCTACGACTCCGCACTACGTCCGCTGCATCAAACCAAACGACTTCAAGGAATCCTTCTCGTGAGTCCTCGTCTCCTTTCCTCTGCTGCACAAACAGAAACATGATTCAGGATCTAGAGGGGAGGAGGAAGGGAGCAGGTGTGACCTCTTCTAGAGCCAGGCGCCCCAGGGCATGATGGGAAACACCAGGCTGTCTCCAGAGGAGATCACTGTCGGAGCTGCACTCTGTTTAAAATGTGATGAAGTGATGAAGATGAACTGATGAAGATGAAGTGACGTACTTCTTGTCTCTGCAGGTTTGATTCCAGAAGAGCGGTTCAGCAGCTCAGAGCTTGTGGAGTCCTGGAGACGATCCGGATCAGTGCAGCCGGGTACCCGTCCAGGTGAGGAGTCGTCTTCTTCTTCTTCTTCTTCTTCTTCTTCTTCTTGTTCTTCTTGTTCTTGTTGTTGTTGTTGTTCTTCTTCTTGTTCTTGTTCTTGTTGTTGTTCTTCTTCTTGTTCTTGTTCTTGTTCTTCTTCTTGTTCTTGTTCTTGTTGTTCTTGTTCTTGTTCTTCTTGTTCTTCTTGTTCTTGTTCTTGTTCTTGTTCTTCTTGTTCTTGTTCTTGTTCTTGTTCTTGTTCTTGTTCTTCTTGTTCTTGTTCTTGTTCTTCTTGTTCTTGTTCTTCTTGTTCTTGTTCTTCCTGTTCTTGTTCTCGTTCTTCTTCTTGTTCTTCTTGTTCTTGTTCTTGTTGTTCTTGTTCTTGTTCTTCTTGTTGTTCTTCTTGTTCTTCTTGTTCTTCTTGTTGTTCTTCTTGTTGTTCTTCTTGTTGTTCTTCTTGTTCTTGTTCTTGTTGTTCTTCTTGTTGTTGTTCTTCTTCTTCTTGTTGTTGTTCTTGTTCTTGTTGTTGTTGTTCTTCTTCTTGTTCTTCTTCTTCTTCTTCTTGTTCTTGTTCTTGTTCTCGTTCTCGTTCTTGTTCTTGTTCTTCTTGTTCTTGTTATTCTTGTTGTTCTTGTTCTTCTTGTTCTTCTTGTTCTTGTTCTTGTTCTTCTTGTTGTTATTCTTGTTGTTCCTGTTGTTCTTGTTATTGTTGTTCTTCTTGTTGTTGTTCTTCTTCTTGTTCTTCTTGTTCTTCTTCTTGTTCTTCTTGTTCTTGTTCTTCTTCTTGTTCTTCTTGTTCTTGTTCTTGTTCTTGTTCTTCTTGTTGTTCTTCTTGTTCTTGTTCTTCTTGTTGTTCTTCTTGTTGTTGTTCTTCTTGTTGTTCTTCTTGTTCTTGTTCTTGTTGTTCTTCTTCTTGTTCTTCTTGTTCTTCTCGTTCTTGTTCTTCTTCTTCTTGTTGTTCTTGTTCTTCTTCTTCTTCTTGTTGTTCTTGTTCTTCTCGTTCTTGTTCTTCTTCTTCTTGTTGTTCTTGTTCTTCTTCTTCTTCTTGTTGTTCTTGTTCTTCTTGTTCTTCTTCTTCTTCTTGTTGTTCTTGTTCTTCTTCTTGTTCTTCTTCTTCTTGTTGTTCTTGTTCTTCTTCTTGTTCTTGTTCTTGTTCTTCTTGTTCTTGTTCTTCTTGTTCTTCTTCTTGTTCTTCTTGTTCTTCTTCCTGTTCTTGTTCTTGTTCTTGTTCTTCTTGTTCTTCTTCTTGTTGTTCTTCTTCTTGTTCTTGTTGTTCTTGTTCTTGTTCTTGTTCTTCTTGTTCTTGTTCTTGTTCTTGTTCTTGTTGTTCTTCTTCTTCTTGTTCTTGTTCTTCTTGTTGTTCTTCTTGTTGTTCTTCTTGTTCTTCTTCTTCTTGTTCTTCTTGTTCTTGTTCTTGTCCTTCTTGTTCTCGTTCTTGTTCTTGTTCTTCTTGTCCTTGTTCTTGTTCTTCTTGTTCTTGTTCTTCTTGTTGTTATTCTTGTTGTTCTTGTTCTTGTTGTTCTTGTTCTTGTTGTTGTTGTTGTTGTTCTTGTTGTTGTTCTTCTTGTTGTTGTTGTTCTTCTTGTTGTTCTTCTTGTTGTTCTTCTTCTTGTTCTTGTTCTTCTTGTTCTTCTTCTTGTTCTTCTTCTTCTTGTTCTTCTTCTTGTTCTTGTTCTTCTTGTTCTTGTTCTTGTTCTTCTTGTTCTTCTTGTTCTTGTTCTTCTTGTTCTTGTTCTTGTTCTTGTTCTTCTTCTTGTTCTTCTTCTTCTTCTTCTTGTTCTTCTTCTTCTTCTTCTTCTTCTTCTAATAAAGATTCATACGTAATAACAGAACCGTGTCTCGCGGTTCTCCAGGTGGACGTACCCGGACTTCTTCAACAGGTACCGAGTTCTGCTGAAGAAGTCCGACATGACGTCCGCTGACAAGAAGCTGGTCTGCAAGAACCTGCTGGAGACCCTGATCAAGGTCAGAACTTGTTTACCAATGAATGATATGAGTGATGAAGGTCACTCGTCATCGCCTCTGATCGTGACATCACCGGTGACATTCCCCCCGTCGTGTCTCAGGAGCCGGACATGTTCCAGTTCGGGAGGACTAAGATCTTCTTCCGGGCGGGTCAGGTAGCGTACCTGGAGAGGCTCCGGGCCGACAGGTTCCGCTCGGCCTGCATCAAGATCCAGAAGACGGTGCGCGGGTGGCTGCAGAGGGTTCGATACCGAAAGATCCGCAAGATGGCCGTCACTCTGCAGAGATACGGCCGAGGATACCTGGCCCGCAGGTCTGATACTGGTCTCTGTGGGCCCACCAGAACCCTTCTGGTTCCTTCTGTCTTTATAGCTCTGGTCCTCCAGAGAAACTTCTTCTTCTTCTTCTTTCTAATGAGCACGGATGGGAACGACCAGAGGAATCTACCAATCTATAAACACTGACGACGTGTTTCAATATTCAAAGCTTTTTATTCTGATTTCCTCTAAATAACGTTTGACACTTCAGCTGCTTTTTAGTTTCAGTCTTCTGAAGTTTGTTTTCACAGACGAATCTTTCATTAATACATTTAAATAATTAACTGTAATATCATGTAAAATTATGAGACACAAAATGTACGCTCGTAATGCAGAATATTATGGTATAATTATTACTGGTGTATTCGTATGTCAGTTGTACTTTAATGTAGTTAACTACTTCATTTACGTTTTGGGTTTTTAATGTGTAAAATGTGTTCTGTTAGTTTGAAATGTAGCTAAAGCTATCTGATAAATGTAGTATTTAATGTAGTATTTAATGTAATATTTAGCAGTATTTATGTAGTATTTAATGTAATATTTAATGTAATATTTAGCAGTATTTTGTAGTATTTCATGTAATATTTAGCAGTATTTATGTAGTATTTAATGTAATATTTTGTAGTATTTAATGTAATATTTTAGCAGTATTTATGTAGTATTTAATGTCGTATTTACTGTAATATTTTGTAGTATTTAAAGTGTCTGTAGGTGACTATGGAGAGGCTGAGTAGGGGAGACTAACCTGCGGACGTGCTGCTTGTAAATGATCTGCAGTGACAAACAAACAAACTTTGTGTTCAAACTCTCCTTCTGCTTGTTGTACAAAGTGATCGACAGCGTCAAGTAATGATAACAGTGAAAATAGTGTAAATAGCGGTCAACAAGAATAAGTCTCCCTCTCTCACCCCCTCCTTCCATTCATCCAGCTAACTACTCAACAGCTGATATCCCCAACACCACCTGACTCAATTACCAGAAGTGACAAAAAGGTGCTACTGCTGCACAGGCCGTACTGCTCCTACAGTCTCTCCATGCTTTTATTTCTTCAGACTCGCTGACTTCCTGCGTCAGACCCGAGCCGCCCTCATCTGTCAGAAGCAGTTCCGCATGGTGAGAGACAGACGGGCCTATCTGAGGGTGAGACGGGCTGTGGTCACCATCCAGGCCTTCACCAGAGGGATGTTCACCCGCCGGATCTACCAGGAGGTACAGGTCCTGATGTGGTCCTCATGGGGTCCTGATGGGGTCCTCATGGGGTCCTCATGGGGTCCTGATGTGGTCCTCATGGGGTCCTGATGTGGTCCTCATGGGGTCCTCATGCAGTCCTCATGGGGTCCTGATGTGGTCCTCATGGGGTCCTCATGGGGTCTTCATGCGGTCCTCATGGGGTCCTCATGGGGTCCTGATGTGGTCCTCATGGGGTCCTCATGCAGTCCTCATGGGGTCCTGATGTGGTCCTCATGGGGTCCTCATGCAGTCCTCATGGGGTCCTGATGTGGTCCTCATGGGGTCCTCATGCAGTCCTCATGGGGTCCTGATGTGGTCCTCATGGGGTCCTCATGGGGTCTTCATGCTGTCCTCATGGGGTCCTCATGCTGTCCTCATGCGGTCCTCATGGGGTCCTCATGGGGTCCTCATGGGGTCCTCATGTGGTCCTCATGGGGTCCTCATGGGGTCCTGATGTGGTCCTCATGGGGTCCTCATGTGGTCCTCATGCTGTCCTCATGGGGTCCTCATGTGGTCCTCATGGGGTCCTCATGTGGTCCTCATGCTGTCCTCATGGGGTCCTCATGTGGTCCTCATGGGGTCCTCATGGGGTCCTCATGTGGTCCTCATGCTGTCCTCATGGGGTCCTCATGTGGTCCTCATGTGGTCCTCATGTGGTCCTCATGCTGTCCTCATGCTGTCCTCATGGGGTCCTCATGTGGTCCTCATGGGGTCCTCATGTGGTCCTGATGTGGTCCTCATGGGGTCCTCATGGGGTCCTGATGTGGTCCTCATGGGGTCCTCATGCAGTCCTCATGGGGTCCTCATGGGGTCCTCATGGGGTCCTCATGGGGTCTTCATGCGGTCCTCATGGGGTCCTGATGTGGTCCTCATGGGGTCCTCATGCTGTCCTCATGCGGTCCTCATGGGGTCCTCATGGGGTCCTCATGGGGTCCTCATGGGGTCCTCATGTGGTCCTCATGCTGTCCTCATGGGGTCCTCATGGGGTCCTGATGTGGTCCTCATGGGGTCCTCATGTGGTCCTCATGCTGTCCTCATGGGGTCCTCATGTGGTCCTCATGGGGTCCTCATGTGGTCCTCATGCTGTCCTCATGGGGTCCTCATGTGGTCCTCATGTGGTCCTCATGTGGTCCTCATGCTGTCCTCATGCTGTCCTCATGGGGTCCTCATGTGGTCCTCATGGGGTCCTCATGTGGTCCTCATGCTGTCCTCATGGGGTCCTCATGGGGTCCTGATGTG
>JAFEUB010000211.1:1390000-1402500 GCA_024529925.1 Ophthalmolycus amberensis | reverse complement strand
ACATCATCTCCTCACATCATCTCCTCACATCATCTCCTCACCTCATCTCCTCACCTCATCTCCTCACCTCATCTCCTCACATCATCTCCTCACATCATCTCCTCACCTCATCTCCTCACCTCATCTCCTCACATCATCTCCTCACCTCATCTCCTCACCTCATCTCCTCACATCATCTCCTCACCTCATCTCCTCACCTCATCTCCTCACCTCATCTCCTCACCTCATCTCCTCACCTCATCTCCTCACATCATCTCCTCACATCATCTCCTCACATCATCTCCTCACATCATCTCCTCACCTCATCTCCTCACCTCATCTCCTCACCTCATCTCCTCACCTCATCTCCTCACATCATCTCCTCACCTCATCTCCTCACCTCATCTCCTCACCTCATCTCCTCACCTCATCTCCTCACATCATCTCCTCACATCATCTCCTCACATCATCTCCTCACACATCATCTCCTCACATCATCTCCTCACACATCATCTCCTCACATCATCTCCTCACACATCATCTCCTCACATCATCTCCTCACACATCATCTCCTCACACATCATCTCCTCACACATCATCTCCTCACCTCATCTCCTCACCATCATCTCCTCACATCATCTCCTCACATCATCTCCTCACATCATCTCCTCACACATCATCTCCTCACACATCATCTCCTCACCTCATCTCCTCACACCATCTCCTCACACATCATCTCCTCACACATCATCTCCTCACACATCATCTCCTCACCATCATCTCCTCACACCATCTCCTCACACATCATCTCCTCACACATCATCTCCTCACACATCATCTCCTCACACATCATCTCCTCACATCATCTCCTCACATCATCTCCTCACACATCATCTCCTCACACATCATCTCCTCACATCATCTCCTCACATCATCTCCTCACCTCATCTCCTCACCTCATCTCCTCACCTCATCTCCTCACATCATCTCCTCACATCATCTCCTCACATCATCTCCTCACATCATCTCCTCACATCATCTCCTCACATCATCTCCTCACCTCATCTCCTCACCTCATCTCCTCACATCATCTCCTCACATCATCTCCTCACATCATCTCCTCACCTCATCTCCTCACATCATCTCCTCACATCATCTCCTCACATCATCTCCTCACATCATCTCCTCACCTCATCTCCTCACCTCATCTCCTCACCTCATCTCCTCACATCATCTCCTCACCTCATCTCCTCACATCATCTCCTCACCTCATCTCCTCACATCATCTCCTCACACATCATCTCCTCACACATCATCTCCTCACACATCATCTCCTCACATCATCTCCTCACATCATCTCCTCACCTCATCTCCTCACACATCATCTCCTCACCTCATCTCCTCACATCATCTCCTCACATCATCTCCTCACCTCATCTCCTCACCTCATCTCCTCACCTCATCTCCTCACATCATCTCCTCACATCATCTCCTCACACATCATCTCCTCACACATCATCTCCTCACACATCATCTCCTCACACATCATCTCCTCACCTCATCTCCTCACCTCATCTCCTCACATCATCTCCTCACATCATCTCCTCACCTCATCTCCTCACCTCATCTCCTCACCTCATCTCCTCACATCATCTCCTCACCTCATCTCCTCACCTCATCTCCTCACCTCATCTCCTCACATCATCTCCTCACCTCATCTCCTCACATCATCTCCTCACCTCATCTCCTCACCTCATCTCCTCACATCATCTCCTCACATCATCTCCTCACCTCATCTCCTCACATCATCTCCTCACATCATCTCCTCACATCATCTCCTCACCTCATCTCCTCACCTCATCTCCTCACCTCATCTCCTCACATCATCTCCTCACCTCATCTCCTCACCTCATCTCCTCACCTCATCTCCTCACATCATCTCCTCACCTCATCTCCTCACATCATCTCCTCACCTCATCTCCTCACATCATCTCCTCACACATCATCTCCTCACACCTCATCTCCTCACATCATCTCCTCACCTCATCTCCTCACATCATCTCCTCACCTCATCTCCTCACATCATCTCCTCACCTCATCTCCTCACCTCATCTCCTCACCTCATCTCCTCACATCATCTCCTCACATCATCTCCTCACACATCATCTCCTCACACATCATCTCCTCACATCATCTCCTCACACATCATCTCCTCACACATCATCTCCTCACCTCATCTCCTCACCTCATCTCCTCACATCATCTCCTCACATCATCTCCTCACCTCATCTCCTCACATCATCTCCTCACATCATCTCCTCACATCATCTCCTCACCTCATCTCCTCACCTCATCTCCTCACCTCATCTCCTCACATCATCTCCTCACATCATCTCCTCACATCATCTCCTCACCTCATCTCCTCACCTCATCTCCTCACATCATCTCCTCACATCATCTCCTCACATCATCTCCTCACCTCATCTCCTCACATCATCTCCTCACATCATCTCCTCACATCATCTCCTCACCTCATCTCCTCACCTCATCTCCTCACATCATCTCCTCACCTCATCTCCTCACATCATCTCCTCACCTCATCTCCTCACATCATCTCCTCACACATCATCTCCTCACACATCATCTCCTCACACATCATCTCCTCACACATCATCTCCTCACACCTCATCTCCTCACACATCATCTCCTCACCTCATCTCCTCACCTCATCTCCTCACATCATCTCCTCACCTCATCTCCTCACATCATCTCCTCACCTCATCTCCTCACCTCATCTCCTCACCTCATCTCCTCACATCATCTCCTCACCTCATCTCCTCACCTCATCTCCTCACATCATCTCCTCACATCATCTCCTCACCTCATCTCCTCACATCATCTCCTCACATCATCTCCTCACATCATCTCCTCACCTCATCTCCTCACCTCATCTCCTCACCTCATCTCCTCACATCATCTCCTCACCTCATCTCCTCACCTCATCTCCTCACCTCATCTCCTCACATCATCTCCTCACCTCATCTCCTCACATCATCTCCTCACCTCATCTCCTCACATCATCTCCTCACACATCATCTCCTCACACCTCATCTCCTCACATCATCTCCTCACCTCATCTCCTCACATCATCTCCTCACCTCATCTCCTCACATCATCTCCTCACCTCATCTCCTCACCTCATCTCCTCACCTCATCTCCTCACATCATCTCCTCACATCATCTCCTCACACATCATCTCCTCACACATCATCTCCTCACACATCATCTCCTCACCTCATCTCCTCACCTCATCTCCTCACATCATCTCCTCACATCATCTCCTCACCTCATCTCCTCACATCATCTCCTCACATCATCTCCTCACATCATCTCCTCACCTCATCTCCTCACCTCATCTCCTCACCTCATCTCCTCACATCATCTCCTCACATCATCTCCTCACATCATCTCCTCACCTCATCTCCTCACCTCATCTCCTCACATCATCTCCTCACATCATCTCCTCACATCATCTCCTCACCTCATCTCCTCACATCATCTCCTCACATCATCTCCTCACATCATCTCCTCACATCATCTCCTCACCTCATCTCCTCACCTCATCTCCTCACATCATCTCCTCACACATCATCTCCTCACCTCATCTCCTCACACATCATCTCCTCACATCATCTCCTCACATCATCTCCTCACACATCATCTCCTCACCTCATCTCCTCACACCTCATCTCCTCACATCATCTCCTCACATCATCTCCTCACACATCATCTCCTCACATCATCTCCTCACACATCATCTCCTCACACATCATCTCCTCACACATCATCTCCTCACATCATCTCCTCACACATCATCTCCTCACCTCATCTCCTCACATCATCTCCTCACACATCTCCTCACCTCATCTCCTCACACATCTCCTCACCTCATCTCCTCACCTCATCTCCTCACATCATCTCCTCACACATCATCTCCTCTCACATCATCTCCTCACATCATCTCCTCACACATCTCCTCACCTCATCTCCTCACCTCATCTCCTCACCTCATCTCCTCACATCATCTCCTCACATCATCTCCTCACCTCATCTCCTCACATCATCTCCTCACATCATCTCCTCACATCATCTCCTCACCTCATCTCCTCACCTCATCTCCTCACCTCATCTCCTCACATCATCTCCTCACATCATCTCCTCACATCATCTCCTCACCTCATCTCCTCACCTCATCTCCTCACATCATCTCCTCACATCATCTCCTCACATCATCTCCTCACCTCATCTCCTCACATCATCTCCTCACATCATCTCCTCACATCATCTCCTCACATCATCTCCTCACCTCATCTCCTCACCTCATCTCCTCACATCATCTCCTCACCTCATCTCCTCACATCATCTCCTCACCTCATCTCCTCACATCATCTCCTCACACATCATCTCCTCACACATCATCTCCTCACACATCATCTCCTCACATCATCTCCTCACATCATCTCCTCACCTCATCTCCTCACACATCATCTCCTCACCTCATCTCCTCACATCATCTCCTCACATCATCTCCTCACCTCATCTCCTCACCTCATCTCCTCACCTCATCTCCTCACATCATCTCCTCACATCATCTCCTCACACATCATCTCCTCACACATCATCTCCTCACATCATCTCCTCACACATCATCTCCTCACACATCATCTCCTCACACATCATCTCCTCACACATCATCTCCTCACACATCATCTCCTCACCTCATCTCCTCACCTCATCTCCTCACATCATCTCCTCACATCATCTCCTCACCTCATCTCCTCACCTCATCTCCTCACATCATCTCCTCACCTCATCTCCTCACCTCATCTCCTCACCTCATCTCCTCACATCATCTCCTCACCTCATCTCCTCACATCATCTCCTCACCTCATCTCCTCACCTCATCTCCTCACATCATCTCCTCACATCATCTCCTCACCTCATCTCCTCACATCATCTCCTCACATCATCTCCTCACATCATCTCCTCACCTCATCTCCTCACCTCATCTCCTCACCTCATCTCCTCACATCATCTCCTCACCTCATCTCCTCACCTCATCTCCTCACCTCATCTCCTCACATCATCTCCTCACCTCATCTCCTCACATCATCTCCTCACCTCATCTCCTCACATCATCTCCTCACACATCATCTCCTCACACCTCATCTCCTCACATCATCTCCTCACCTCATCTCCTCACATCATCTCCTCACCTCATCTCCTCACATCATCTCCTCACCTCATCTCCTCACCTCATCTCCTCACCTCATCTCCTCACATCATCTCCTCACATCATCTCCTCACACATCATCTCCTCACACATCATCTCCTCACACATCATCTCCTCACCTCATCTCCTCACCTCATCTCCTCACATCATCTCCTCACATCATCTCCTCACCTCATCTCCTCACATCATCTCCTCACATCATCTCCTCACATCATCTCCTCACCTCATCTCCTCACCTCATCTCCTCACCTCATCTCCTCACATCATCTCCTCACATCATCTCCTCACATCATCTCCTCACCTCATCTCCTCACCTCATCTCCTCACATCATCTCCTCACATCATCTCCTCACATCATCTCCTCACATCATCTCCTCACATCATCTCCTCACATCATCTCCTCACATCATCTCCTCACATCATCTCCTCACCTCATCTCCTCACCTCATCTCCTCACATCATCTCCTCACACATCATCTCCTCACCTCATCTCCTCACACATCATCTCCTCACATCATCTCCTCACATCATCTCCTCACACATCATCTCCTCACCTCATCTCCTCACACCTCATCTCCTCACATCATCTCCTCACATCATCTCCTCACACATCATCTCCTCACATCATCTCCTCACACATCATCTCCTCACACATCATCTCCTCACACATCATCTCCTCACATCATCTCCTCACACATCATCTCCTCACCTCATCTCCTCACATCATCTCCTCACACATCTCCTCACCTCATCTCCTCACACATCTCCTCACCTCATCTCCTCACCTCATCTCCTCACATCATCTCCTCACACATCATCTCCTCTCACATCATCTCCTCACATCATCTCCTCACACATCTCCTCACCTCATCTCCTCACCTCATCTCCTCACATCATCTCCTCACACATCATCTCCTCTCACATCATCTCCTCACATCATCTCCTCACATCATCTCCTCACATCATCTCCTCACATCATCTCCTCACACATCATCTCCTCACACATCATCTCCTCACACATCATCTCCTCACCTCATCTCCTCACATCATCTCCTCACACATCTCCTCACCTCATCTCCTCACATCATCTCCTCACATCATGTCCTCACATCATCTCCTCACACATCATCTCCTCACACATCATCTCCTCACATCATCTCCTCACATCATCTCCTCACACATCATCTCCTCACACATCATCTCCTCACACATCATCTCCTCACACATCATCTCCTCACACATCATCTCCTCACCTCATCTCCTCACATCATCTCCTCACACATCTCCTCACCTCATCTCCTCACATCATCTCCTCACATCATGTCCTCACATCATCTCCTCACACATCATCTCCTCACACATCATCTCCTCACATCATCTCCTCACACATCATCTCCTCACACATCATCTCCTCACACATCATCTCCTCACACATCATCTCCTCACATCATCTCCTCACATCATCTCCTCACATCATCTCCTCACATCATCTCCTCACATCATCTCCTCGCATCATCTCCTCACACATCATCTCCTCACATCATCTCCTCACATCATCTCCTCACATCATCTCCTCACATCATCTCCTCACACATCATCTCCTCACACATCATCTCCTCACATCATCTCCTCACACATCATCTCCTCACATCATCTCCTCACCTCATCTCCTCACACATCATCTCCTCACATCATCTCCTCACCTCATCTCCTCACATCATCTCCTCACCTCATCTCCTCACCTCATCTCCTCACATCATCTCCTCACATCATCTCCTCACATCATCTCCTCACACATCATCTCCTCACACATCATCTCCTCACACATCATCTCCTCACACATCATCTCCTCACACATCATCTCCTCACACATCATCTCCTCACACATCATCTCCTCACATCATCTCCTCACATCATCTCCTCACATCATCTCCTCACACATCATCTCCTCACACATCATCTCCTCACACATCATCTCCTCACACATCATCTCCTCACATCATCTCCTCACACATCATCTCCTCACATCATCTCCTCACACATCATCTCCTCACACATCATCTCCTCACCTCATCTCCTCACACATCATCTCCTCACATCATCTCCTCACATCATCTCCTCACATCATCTCCTCACATCATCTCCTCACATCATCTCCTCACATCATCTCCTCACATCATCTCCTCACACATCATCTCCTCACACATCATCTCCTCACACATCATCTCCTCACACATCATCTCCTCACATCATCTCCTCACATCATCTCCTCACATCATCTCCTCACACATCATCTCCTCACACATCATCTCCTCACACATCATCTCCTCACACATCATCTCCTCACATCATCTCCTCACACATCATCTCCTCACATCATCTCCTCACACATCATCTCCTCACACATCATCTCCTCACACATCATCTCCTCACCTCATCTCCTCACATCATCTCCTCACACATCATCTCCTCACATCATCTCCTCACACATCATCTCCTCACATCATCTCCTCACACATCATCTCCTCACACATCATCTCCTCACCTCATCTCCTCACATCATCTCCTCACACATCATCTCCTCACATCATCTCCTCACACATCATCTCCTCACATCATCTCCTCACACATCATCTCCTCACATCATCTCCTCACACATCATCTCCTCACACATCATCTCCTCACATCATCTCCTCACACATCATCTCCTCACACATCATCTCCTCACATCATCTCCTCACATCATCTCCTCACACATCATCTCCTCACATCATCTCCTCACATCATCTCCTCACACATCATCTCCTCACATCATCTCCTCACATCATCTCCTCACATCATCTCCTCACATCATCTCCTCACACATCATCTCCTCACACATCATCTCCTCACACATCATCTCCTCACATCATCTCCTCACACATCATCTCCTCACATCATCTCCTCACACATCATCTCCTCACATCATCTCCTCACACATCATCTCCTCACACATCATCTCCTCACATCATCTCCTCACACATCATCTCCTCACACATCATCTCCTCACACATCATCTCCTCACACATCATCTCCTCACATCATCTCCTCACATCATCTCCTCACATCATCTCCTCACACATCATCTCCTCACATCATCTCCTCACACATCATCTCCTCACATCATCTCCTCACATCATCTCCTCACACATCATCTCCTCACACATCATCTCCTCACATCATCTCCACACATCATCTCCTCACACATCATCTCCTCACACATCATCTCCTCACACATCATCTCCTCACACATCATCTCCTCACACATCATCTCCTCACACATCATCTCCTCACACATCATCTCCTCACACATCATCTCCTCACACATCATCTCCTCACCTCATCTCCTCTCTGTGTTCCTCCAGAGACAGGAGCTGGAATCGGAGAACAAGAAGCTGAAGAACGACCTGAACGAGATGAGGAAGACCATCGCCGAGCGTGCGTCTAAAAACAATTCGTCCAATGAGCTGCAGGACGGCTACAACCTGCTGCTGAGTCAGCTCAAATCAGCCAATGAGGAGCTGGATGCTCGCAAGGAGGAAGTCCTTATTCTGAGGACTCAGATCGTCAGCGCTGTTCAGCTTCGAGAGAAGAACGACCAAATAGTGCGCTAAACATTTTCTACTATTGGTGTTTCATCTTTTCAGCATTTAGAAACAATTCATTGTTCTGTTCCTGAGGAGGTTTAGATGTTAATGAAGCAGTAAACAGCAGTATCATCTGCATACAGGCGGACCTCTGTGGCTCCACATTGACTATTAATATATATGAAGAAAGGAAGCGGCTCCAGATCTCAAACCTGAGCCACATTAAGAACAGATCAGTGACCTTTCAGCATTGTGTCCCAATGAACACACGGACTGGTTATGAATGCAGCTGTTGCTGAATTCATGTTGAGCTGAAATAACGTTCATCGTTTCCTCTGTTTCTTCAGGACAGCACGAAGGTCCCTGAAGTGATTCTCAGCAAAGAGCCGGTGGATAAAGAGGAGGCTCTCAAAGCCTATCACGGGCTGTGTGAGTCCAAACAGTAAGTGACATCATCTCCTCCTGGAAAACAACATTTAAAGAGACAGTACAGTTAAAGAGCAGTGTGTCTTCCTGGCAGGGTCGATGTACAAACATTCAAAGCAGGTTTGATATGAAACCAAACTCCGGACTGGTATACTGAGTTTTACCAGCAGGTGTCTCACGTGACTGTAACATAAAGACACTGAGTCCATGAAGGCGTGTAGAGACTCCGGTCCACTAGGTGGCAGTACAGGAACCCTCGAGTAGTTTGCCAACCGCCCATAAAAGCTACAGAGGAAGTCTTTGTTTCTCTTCTTTGAGACCCTTAAACCTGATTTAAATCATAGTTTAACTTTTAATCTTGTTGCAACAAACTTTAAAACGAATAAACAATCAATCAAACATTACTTTATATTTTACTCTAAACTTATATTAAAGTTTCACTTCAGAAGGTTTCACTTTAAAACGGCTCCTTTTAGATGAACGGAGCAAAACAATGAAGTTCTTTAAGAACGTTAAGCTAAGACCTCCATTAATTCATCCAATATGAATCAATGTATAGATACAGATTCATCTGTACGTCAACGTGAGCAGTATTTAGAATGTGTTCCTTGTGACGGAGGACGTCATCGTTGTTGTTGTCGTACACTTTTCCGTGTGTGCTGCTGATGTTTACAGATGTTTACAGATGTTTACTGATGTTTACAGATGTTTTCAGATGTTTTCAGATGTTGGTGGAACAACGTTCTCTTCAGTCTCTTGTGTCTGCATCTAACAGCAGCTGATCGGCTACAGGAGGGAAAAGAAAAGCACAGTTTGTGTTTCTGTGTCTGCTCTCTGTCCTCTGGAGTCTTCCTCACGATCTGCCTCCTCTTCCTCTGCTGGACCAGCTCCCTGCAGGACTGGTGTTATCTGAATGAAGATGGAGAGCTGGGTTTGGCTTACCAGGGCCTCAAACAAGTGGCCAGGTCTTCTTCTTCTTCTTCCTCTTCCTCTTCCTCTTCCTCTTCCTCTTCCTCTTCCTCTTCCTCTTCCTCCTCCAGCTCTGTACTGTGTGTTTGACTCTCTTCTTCTTCTAGTTCTTTCCTCACAGAGGGTCGAAAGAAGAGAAGAAAATGTGAACAGCTGATGTGGATGAAGTGATGGAGTCTGTTTGACGACTGAATCACTGTATAAGTGATACTTCATAATATGTATTTCTTTATTTCTCATCCAGCTGTTATTTATATATTTATGACATGAATATAAAGTATGAAGATTAATATTTACTTTTCAAATTACTGCACAAATGAAATGACCGTATAACTCAAATAAACTGCAATACATTACAGTATATTACAGTATATCAGTATATTACAGTACATTACAGTATATCACAATATATTACAGTACATTACAGTATATTACAGTACATTACAGTATAATACAGTATATTACAGTATATTACAGTATATATATATATAGTGAAGCTTTAACCTGAAACATCAGTAAAGAGCTTCATGCTAATATTTTACTGCATTTCTGAACATATACTCGATATGAAAGACAATATATGAATATTAATTTCCATATGTTATGTATGAACAACACTAAATGTAGACTTCTTGATTACTTTAATTTAATTATTTAAGATTGATTTATCTTTATTTATAAAGTACGGAATAAAAAGGCCTTTAATAGATATTAATCTAATATTATTATATAAATAATACAATATTATATTATATTATTAATAATATAATAATCTGATGTAATATTATATTAATAACATTGTATTATATTATTAATAATATATGTTTTTGTAGATCCACTAGTTGGTCGCTACACTTTAACTGATCTCTCAGTAAAACCTAAGATATAGATTTGATGTAACAAACAGGAGAACTTTGTGACTTTGTTGGGGACTATTTTCAGCGGCGGATTAATCCTCGTTCACCGCTCTAGTGAGTGTTTATGTGGGTCGGGTCAGATGAGTTTGTTCTGGTTGGAGATGAACTCAGAAGTTGCGGTCAGGTGATTCAAAGCATTTCAACGTTCCATAAGAGAGATATTATGTTCTATAATAATAATCCTCCTCCTCAGGCTGCTGGAGGCTCAGCTCCAGACTCAGACCCGGCAGCACAAAGACGAGCTGGAGGCTCTTCACACTCAGATCGAGCTGCTGAGAGACGACATCGAGAAGAAGCAGGAGATCCTGAACTACACGGCGTCCCTGTCTCCGGAGGCTCGGGTGGAGTACAGCGTCCAGCAGGAGATCACCAGGCTCACCAACGACAACCTGGTGAGGACCCGTCGTTCTGGTCCATCGAGAACCGGTTCCTGTTTGACTTTCATCGTGCTGTCTTGTTGTTGTTTGTAGGACCTCAAGGAGCTGGTGGAGAAGCTGGAGAAGAACGAGAGAAAGCTGAAGAAGCAGCTCAGGATCTACATGAAGAAAGTCCAGGAGTTAGAAGGTAAGAGCAGCTGTTCACACCTGCAGAGGACAGTCCATCAGCTGATCAGGGACTAATGTGTCTCCACCTGTCTCTGTCTGTCTCCATCTGTCTCTGTCTCCATATGTCTCTATCTGTCTCTGTCTCCATCTGTCTCTGTCTCCATCTGTCTCTGTCTGTCTCCATCTGTCTCTGTCTCCATCTGTCTCTGTCTGTCTCCATCTGTCTCCATCTGTCTCTGTCTGTCTCCATCTGTCTCTGTCTGTCTCCATCTGTCTCTGTCTCCATCTGTCTCTATCTGTCTCCATCTGTCTCTGTCTCCATCTGTCTCTGTCCGTCTCCATCTGTCTCTGTCTGTCTCCATCTGTCTCTGTCTCCATCTGTCTCTGTCTCTGTCTGTCTCCATCTCTATCTGTCTCTGTCTGTCTCGATCTCCATCTGTCTCTGTCTCCATCTGTCTCTGTCTCTGTCTGTCTCCATCTCTGTCTCTGTCTGTCTCCATCTGTCTCTGTCTCTATCTGTCTCTGTATCCATCTGTCTCTGTCTCTATCTGTCTCCATCTGTCTCTATTTGTCTTTCTCTATCTGTCTCTGTCTCCATCTGTCTCTATCTGTCTCTGTCTCCATCTGTCTCTGTCTGTCTCCATCTGTCTCTGTCTCTATCTGTCTGTCTCTGTCTGTCTCCATCTGTCTCTATTTGTCTTTCTCCATCTGTTTCTGTCTCCATCTGTCTCTCTCTGTCTCCATC
>JAFEUB010000211.1:1360000-1382500 GCA_024529925.1 Ophthalmolycus amberensis | reverse complement strand
GCAGACCGACGCTTATCTACCACAATCTGTCCGCTGGCGTCTTCCACACTCCACCAACATGTTCGGACACAGTTACTGAGTTCACCCTCTCGTGCCTCAAATATCTGAAAAGCAGCAGATCAGATCCACCCTTCTTCTTCTTCTTCTTCTTCTTCTTCTTCTTCTTCTTCTTCTTCTTCTTCTTCTTCTTCTTCTTCTTCTTCTTCTTCTTCTTCTTCTTCTTCTTCTAACTGTTCGTCCTCTTCTTCTTCTTCTTCTTCTTCTTCTAACTGTTCGTCCTCTTCTTCTTCTTCTTCTAACTGTTCGTCCTCTTCTTCTTCTTCTTCTTCTTCTAACTGTTCGTCCTCTTCTTCTTCTTCTTCTTCTTCTTCTAACTGTTCGTCCTCCGATGGTAAAATGTGACTCGACAGGAAGTGATAGGAGGAGCAGGAAGGTGTCCTGCAGGATGAAGAAGGTCAGTGAAAGCTCAGGCAGAACGGAGAGAAAAGAGTCTCGCTAGTTTTTATCATCCACAAATTTAAAACAAGATTCACAAATCTGTGTGATGAGACGACTTTACGTCCACGAACCTTATTATTCGACAGTCTGTTCATCAATAACATCTCTTGAGGAGCTTCCTGTTCATATAAATAACTTCATTTACATCTTCTATGATACTCGGGTCACATCGGAGACTGGGACGTCCGGCACTTCAGCACAGTGTTTGATATCCTGCTGTACTGGGACTGTGATGTGTATAATAAGTAATACTTACATGAATACTGACATCGATTCGTTTCTCGTGGACAGAAACATCTTTTATTCCGTAGTCGTCTCTCAGATTAATCGGCTCATTTCTCTCCACGTTCCAGTGAAAATGAATGAAACGAAGCGTCATGACTCATCATCAGTCGGGGTTATTAAACATCACTCTGCAGCTAATCGCTCACAAGTAACCGAAGCTTTTCTCTTGTTTGCTCTTTTCTTTTTATATTGTTCTGTGGAAGACGTTTTCTATCCCTTCGGCTCATTTTGAGCTTTTCTTATATGATTTGGTGAAATGATGTGGTGACACTAATTAATAACTGAAACACGAAATACTCTGATCCAACACTGACAGGTTCACTCTGCTTTATGGGACGATGGAAGCTTCAAGTCTGAGTAATCATTTGACCTGGTAGAGAATTCATAATTATTAACACGCTAATTATTAACACGCTAATTATTAACACGCCATCTTTAGAGTACAAACTGAATCCAATTCTAAGAAAAAAGCATCTTTTACTGAAGTGAAACTCGTAAAGACGAAGTTTTTATCTTTTGTGTGAAAATGTGGACATTGAATACATTCATGATAGAAATAAATAATATATATTTTCATAAGATCACTTCAGGAGCTCCACATAACTCCACATAACTTGTATAACATTTTGCAGTGAAGTTCTTCAGTTTGAAACTTTGATGTAAATGTTTTCTTTCATTGAATGAAGCACAAAGTAACTTCCTGTATTTCAAAGAACACATTTTGGTAACAAAGTAACTCACGAATACGAATGTTTTGTTTTGGTGATTCATGATCTGAGCTTCTCATCATCAGATGATCAATAAATACTTTGTTTTTTCCAGCAAAAGCAAAATTCTACAGTTTCCTTTAGAATAGTTTTCATCGACAAATAAAACATTGAAATTATTTTTCTTCTAATATCGGTTTAACACTTTCATTGTGAATGTTTCGTTGTTCTTTTAAGCACCAACAATTTAAAAAACAGTGACGACACATTCAGTCCCGTGTAAAACTTAGATAAATAATAACCAGCCCTAACTATAGACCTGAACCAGCCCTAACTATAAACCTGAACCAGCCCTAACTATAAACCTGAACCAGCCCTAACTATAAACCTGAACCAGCCCTAACTATAAACCTGAACCAGCCCTAACTATAAACCTGAACCAGCCCTAACTATGAACCTGAACCAGCCCTAACTATAAACCTGAACCAGCCCTAACTATAGACCTGAACCAGCCCTAACTATAAACCTGAACCAGCACTAACTATAAACCTGAACCAGTCCTAACTATAAACCTGAACCAGCCCTAACTATAAACCTGAACCAGCCCTAACTATAGACCTGAACCAGCCCTAACTATAAACCTGAACCAGCACTAACTATAAACCTGAACCAGCCCTAACTATAAACCTGAACCAGCCCTAACTATAAACCTGAACCAGCCCTAACTATAGACCTGAACCAGCCCTAACTATAAACCTGAACCAGCACTAACTATAAACCTGAACCAGTCCTAACTAGACCTGAACCAGCCCTAACTATAAACCTGAACCAGCCCTAACTATAAACCTGAACCAGCCCTAACTATAAACCTGAACCAGCCCTAACTATAAACCTGAACCAGCCCTAACTATAAACCTGAACCAGCCCTAACTATAAACCTGAACCAGCCCTAACTATAAACCTGAACCAGCCCTAACTATAGACCTGAACCAGCCCTAACTATAGGCCTGAACCAGCCCTAACTATAAACCTGAACCAGCCCTAACTATAAACCTGAACCAGCCCTAACTATAAACCTGAACCAGCCCTAACTATAAACCTGAACCAGCCCTAACTATAAACCTGAACCAGCCCTAACTATAAACCTGAACCAGCCCTAACTATAGGACTGAACCAGCCCTAACTATAAACCTGAACCAGCCCTAACTATAAACCTGAACCAGCCCTAACTATAAACCTGAACCAGCCCTAACTATAAACCTGAACCAGTCCTAACTAGACCTGAACCAGCCCTAACTATAAACCTGAACCAGCCCTAACTATAAACCTGAACCAGCCCTAACTATAAACCTGAACCAGCCCTAACTATAAACCTGAACCAGCCCTAACTATAAACCTGAACCAGCCCTAACTATAAACCTGAACCAGCCCTAACTATAAACCTGAACCAGCCCTAACTATAGACCTGAACCAGCCCTAACTATAGGCCTGAACCAGCCCTAACTATAAACCTGAACCAGCCCTAACTATAAACCTGAACCAGCCCTAACTATAGACCTGAACCAGCCCTAACTATAATCCTGAACCAGCCCTAACTATAAACCTGAACCAGCCCTAACTATAAACCTGAACCAGCCCTAACTATAGACCTGAACCAGCCCTAACTATAAACCTGAACCAGCCCTAACTATAAACCTGAACCAGCCCTAACTATAGACCTGAACCAGCCCTAACTATAAACCTGAACCAGCCCTAACTATAAACCTGAACCAGCCCTAACTATAAACCTGAACCAGCCCTAACTATAGACCTGAACCAGCCCTAACTATAGACCTGAACCAGTCCTAACTATAGACCTGAACCAGCCCTAACTATAGACCTGAACCAGCCCTAACTATAGACCTGAACCAGCCCTAACTATAAACCTGAACCAGCCCTAACTATAAACCTGAACCAGCCCTAACTATAAACCTGAACCAGCCCTAACTATAGACCTGAACCAGCCCTAACTATAGACCTGAACCAGTCCTAACTATAGACCTGAACCAGCCCTAACTATAGACCTGAACCAGCCCTAACTATAGACCTGAACCAGCCCTAACTATAGACCTGAACCAGCCCTAACTATAGACCTGAACCAGCCCTAACTATAGACCTGAACCAGCCCTAACTATAGACCTGAACCAGTTCTAACTATAAACCTGAACCAGCCCTAACTATAAACCTGAACCAGCCCTAACTATAAACCTGAACCAGCCCTAACTATAGGACTGAACCAGCCCTAACTATAAACCTGAACCAGCCCTAACTATAAACCTGAACCAGCCCTAACTATAAACCTGAACCAGCCCTAACTATAAACCTGAACCAGCCCTAACTATAAACCTGAACCAGTCCTAACTATAAACCTGAACCAGCCCTAACTAGACCTGAACCAGCCCTAACTATAGACCTGAACCAGCCCTAACTATAGACCTGAACCAGCCCTAACTATAAACCTGAACCAGCCCTAACTATAAACCTGAACCAGCCCTAACTATAAACCTGAACCAGCCCTAACTATAAACCTGAACCAGCCCTAACTATAAACCTGAACCAGCCCTAACTATAGACCTGAACCAGCCCTAACTATAGACCTGAACCAGTCCTAACTATAAACCTGAACCAGTCCTAACTATAAACCTGAACCAGCCCTAACTATAGGCCTGAACCAGCCCTAACTATAAACCTCAACCAGCCCTAACTATGAACCTGAACCAGCCCTAACTATAAACCTGAACCAGCCCTAACTATAAACCTGAACCAGCCCTAACTATAAACCTGAACCAGCCCTAACTATAAACCTGAACCAGCCCTAACTAGACCTGAACCAGTCCTAACTATAAACCTGAACCAGCCCTAACTATAAACCTGAGCCAGCCCTAACTATAAACCTGAACCAGCCCTAACTATAGGCCTGAACCAGCCCTAACTATAGGTCTGAACCAGCCCTAACTTTAGACCTGAACCAGTCCTAACTATAAACCTGAACCAGCCCTAACTATAAACCTGAACCAGCCCTAACTAGACCTGAACCAGCCCTAACTATAGACCTGAACCAGTCCTAACTATAAACCTGAACCAGCCCTAACTATAAACCTGAACCAGCCCTAACTATAAACCTGAACCAGCCCTAACTATAAACCTGAACCAGCCCTAACTATAAACCTGAACCAGCCCTAACTAGACCTGAACCAGCCCTAACTATAGACCTGAACCAGTCCTAACTATAAACCTGAACCAGCCCTAACTATAGGCCTGAACCAGCCCTAACTATAAACCTGAACCAGCCCTAACTATAGGCCTGAACCAGCCCTAACTATAGGCCTGAACCAGCCCTAACTTTAGACCTGAACCAGTCCTAACTATAAACCTGAACCAGCCCTAACTATAAACCTGAACCAGCCCTAACTAGACCTGAACCAGCCCTAACTATAGACCTGAACCAGTCCTAACTATAAACCTGAACCAGCCCTAACTATAAACCTGAACCAGCCCTAACTATAAACCTGAACCAGCCCTAACTATAAACCTGAACCAGCCCTAAATATAAACCTGAACCAGCCCTAACTATAAACCTGAACCAGTCCTAACTATAAACCTGAACCAGCCCTAACTATAAACCTGAGCCAGCCCTAACTATAAACCTGAACCAGCCCTAACTATAGGCCTGAACCAGCCCTAACTATAGGTCTGAACCAGCCCTAACTATAGGTCTGAACCAGCCCTAACTTTAGACCTGAACCAGTCCTAACTATAAACCTGAACCAGCCCTAACTATAAACCTGAACCAGCCCTAACTAGACCTGAACCAGCCCTAACTATAGACCTGAACCAGTCCTAACTATAAACCTGAACCAGCCCTAACTATAAACCTGAACCAGCCCTAACTATAAACCTGAACCAGCCCTAACTATAAACCTGAACCAGCCCTAACTATAAACCTGAACCAGCCCTAACTATAAACCTGAACCAGCCCTAACTAGACCTGAACCAGCCCTAACTATAGACCTGAACCAGTCCTAACTATAAACCTGAACCAGCCCTAACTATAGGCCTGAACCAGCCCTAACTATAAACCTGAGCCAGCCCTAACATAAACCTGAACCAGCCCTAACTATAGGCCTGAACCAGCCCTAACTATAGGCCTGAACCAGCCCTAACTTTAGACCTGAACCAGTCCTAACTATAAACCTGAACCAGCCCTAACTATAAACCTGAACCAGCCCTAACTAGACCTGAACCAGCCCTAACTATAGACCTGAACCAGTCCTAACTATAAACCTGAACCAGCCCTAACTATAAACCTGAACCAGCCCTAACTATAAACCTGAACCAGCCCTAACTATAAACCTGAACCAGCCCTAAATATAAACCTGAACCAGCCCTAACTATAAACCTGAACCAGCCCTAAATATAAACCTGAACCAGCCCTAACTATAAACCTGAACCAGCCCTAACTATAAACCTGAACCAGCCCTAACTATAGACCTGAACCAGCCCTAACTATAAACCTGAACCAGCACTAACTATAAACCTGAACCAGTCCTAACTAGACCTGAACCAGCCCTAACTATAAACCTGAACCAGCCCTAACTATAAACCTGAACCAGCCCTAACTATAAACCTGAACCAGCCCTAACTATAAACCTGAACCAGCCCTAACTATAAACCTGAACCAGCCCTAACTATAAACCTGAACCAGCCCTAACTATAAACCTGAACCAGCCCTAACTATAAACCTGAACCAGCCCTAACTATAAACCTGAACCAGCCCTAACTATAAACCTGAACCAGCCCTAACTATAGACCTGAACCAGCCCTAACTATAGGCCTGAACCAGCCCTAACTATAAACCTGAACCAGCCCTAACTATAAACCTGAACCAGCCCTAACTATAGACCTGAACCAGCCCTAACTATAAACCTGAACCAGCCCTAACTATAAACCTGAACCAGCCCTAACTATAAACCTGAACCAGCCCTAACTATAGACCTGAACCAGCCCTAACTATAAACCTGAACCAGCCCTAACTATAAACCTGAACCAGCCCCAACTATAAACCTGAACCAGCCCTAACTATAAACCTGAACCAGCCCTAACTATAAACCTGAACCAGCCCTAACTATAAACCTGAACCAGCCCTAACTATAAACCTGAACCAGCCCTAACTATAAACCTGAACCAGCCCCAACTAGACCTGAACCAGCCCTAACTAGACCTGAACCAGCCCTAACTATAAACCTGAACCAGCCCTTACTATAAACCTGAACCAGCCCTAACTAGACCTGAACCAGCCCTAACTATAAACCTGAACCAGCCCTAACTATAAACCTGAACCAGCCCTAACTATAGACCTGAACCAGCCCTAACTATAAACCTGAACCAGCCCTAACTATAAACCTGAACCAGCCCTAACTATAAACCTGAACCAGCCCTAACTATAGACCTGAACCAGCCCTAACTATAGACCTGAACCAGTCCTAACTATAAACCTGAACCAGCCCTAACTATAGGCCTGAACCAGCCCTAACTATAAACCTGAACCAGCCCTAACTATGAACCTGAACCAGCCCTAACTATAAACCTGAACCAGCCCTAACTATAAACCTGAACCAGCCCTAACTATAAACCTGAACCAGCCCTAACTATAAACCTGAACCAGCTCTAACTATAAACCTGAACCAGCCCTAACTAGACCTGAACCAGTCCTAACTATAAACCTGAACCAGCCCTAACTATAAACCTGAGCCAGCCCTAACTATAAACCTGAACCAGCCCTAACTATAGGCCTGAACCAGCCCTAACTATAGGTCTGAACCAGTCCTAACTATAAACCTGAACCAGCCCTAACTATAAACCTGAACCAGCCCTAACTAGACCTGAACCAGCCCTAACTATAAACCTGAACCAGCCCTAACTATAAACCTGAACCAGCCCTAACTATAAACCTGAACCAGCCCTAAATATAAACCTGAACCAGCCCTAACTATAAACCTGAACCAGTCCTAACTATAAACCTGAACCAGCCCTAACTATAAACCTGAGCCAGCCCTAACTATAAACCTGAACCAGCCCTAACTATAGGCCTGAACCAGCCCTAACTATAGGTCTGAACCAGCCCTAACTATAAACCTGAACCAGCCCTAAATATAAACCTGAACCAGCCCTAACTATAAACCTGAACCAGCCCTAACTATAAACCTGAACCAGCCCTAACTATAGACCTGAACCAGCCCTAACTATAAACCTGAACCAGCACTAACTATAAACCTGAACCAGTCCTAACTAGACCTGAACCAGCCCTAACTATAAACCTGAACCAGCCCTAACTATAAACCTGAACCAGCCCTAACTATAAACCTGAACCAGCCCTAACTATAAACCTGAACCAGCCCTAACTATAAACCTGAACCAGCCCTAACTATAAACCTGAACCAGCCCTAACTATAAACCTGAACCAGCCCTAACTATAGACCTGAACCAGCCCTAACTATAGGCCTGAACCAGCCCTAACTATAAACCTGAACCAGCCCTAACTATAAACCTGAACCAGCCCTAACTATAGACCTGAACCAGCCCTAACTATAAACCTGAACCAGCCCTAACTATAAACCTGAACCAGCCCTAACTATAAACCTGAACCAGCCCTAACTATAGACCTGAACCAGCCCTAACTATAAACCTGAACCAGCCCTAACTATAAACCTGAACCAGCCCCAACTATAAACCTGAACCAGCCCTAACTATAAACCTGAACCAGTCCTAACTATAAACCTGAACCGGCTCTAACTATAAACCTGAACCGGCCCTAACTATAAACCTGAACCAGCCCTAACTATAAACCTGAACCAGCCCTAACTATAAACCTGAACCAGTCCTAACTATAAACCCGAACCGGCTCTAACTATAAACCCGAACCGGCTCTAACTATAAACCCGAACCGGCCCTAACTATAAACCCGAACCGGCCCTAACTATAAACCCGAACCGGCCCTAACTATAAACCCGAACCGGCCCTAACTATAAACCCGAACCGGCCCTAACTATAGACCCGAACCAGTCCTAACTATAAACCTGAACCAGCCCTAACTATAGGCCTGAACCAGCCCTAAATATAGACCTGAACCAGCCCTAACTATAGACCTGAACCAGCCCTAACTAGACCTGAACCAGTCCTAACTATAAACCTGAACCAGCCCTAACTATAAACCTGAGCCAGCCCTAACTATAAACCTGAACCAGCCCTAACTATAGGCCTGAACCAGCCCTAACTATAGGTCTGAACCAGCCCTAACTTTAGACCTGAACCAGTCCTAACTATAAACCTGAACCAGCCCTAACTATAAACCTGAACCAGCCCTAACTAGACCTGAACCAGCCCTAACTATAGACCTGAACCAGTCCTAACTATAAACCTGAACCAGCCCTAACTATAAACCTGAACCAGCCCTAACTATAAACCTGAACCAGCCCTAACTATAAACCTGAACCAGCCCTAACTATAGCCCTGAACCAGTCCTAACTATAAACCTGAACCAGCCCTAACTATAGGCCTGAACCAGCCCTAACTATAGGCCTGAACCAGCCCTAACTATAAACCTGAGCCAGCCCTAACATAAACCTGAACCAGCCCTAACTATAGGCCTGAACCAGCCCTAACTATAGGCCTGAACCAGCCCTAACTTTAGACCTGAACCAGTCCTAACTATAAACCTGAACCAGCCCTAACTATAAACCTGAACCAGCCCTAACTAGACCTGAACCAGCCCTAACTATAAACCTGAACCAGCCCTAACTATAAACCTGAACCAGCCCTAACTATAAACCTGAACCAGCCCTAACTATAAACCTGAACCAGCCCTAACTATAAACCTGAACCAGCCCTAACTATAAACCTGAACCAGCCCTAACTATAAACCTGAACCAGCCCTAACTATAGACCTGAACCAGCCCTAACTATAGGCCTGAACCAGCCCTAACTATAAACCTGAACCAGCCCTAACTATAAACCTGAACCAGCCCTAACTATAGACCTGAACCAGCCCTAACTATAAACCTGAACCAGCCCTAACTATAAACCTGAACCAGCCCTAACTATAAACCTGAACCAGCCCTAACTATAGACCTGAACCAGCCCTAACTATAAACCTGAACCAGCCCCAACTATAAACCTGAACCAGCCCCAACTATAAACCTGAACCAGCCCTAACTATAAACCTGAACCAGTCCTAACTATAAACCTGAACCGGCTCTAACTATAAACCTGAACCGGCCCTAACTATAAACCTGAACCAGCCCTAACTATAAACCTGAACCAGCCCTAACTATAAACCCGAACCAGTCCTAACTATAAACCCGAACCGGCTCTAACTATAAACCCGAACCGGCTCTAACTATAAACCCGAACCGGCCCTAACTATAAACCCGAACCGGCCCTAACTATAAACCCGAACCGGCCCTAACTATAAACCCGAACCGGCCCTAACTATAAACCCGAACCGGCCCTAACTATAAACCCGAACCGGCCCTAACTATAGACCCGAACCAGTCCTAACTATAAACCCGAACCAGCCCTAACTATAGGCCTGAACCAGCCCTAAATATAGACCTGAACCAGCCCTAACTATAAACCTGAACCAGCTCTAACTATAGACCTGAACCAGCTCTAACTATAGACCTGAACCAGCCCTAACTATAAACCTGAACCAGCCCTAACTATAAACCTGAACCAGCCCTAACTATAAACCTGAACCAGCCCTAACTAGACCTGAA
This sequence comes from Ophthalmolycus amberensis, assembly GCA_024529925.1. Taxonomy (NCBI): domain Eukaryota; kingdom Metazoa; phylum Chordata; class Actinopteri; order Perciformes; family Zoarcidae; genus Ophthalmolycus; species Ophthalmolycus amberensis. The sequence goes on along the minus strand of JAFEUB010000211.1, from coordinate 1,372,197 downwards.
CCAGCCCTAACTATAGACCCGAACCAGTCCTAACTATAAACCCGAACCGGCCCTAACTATAAACCCGAACCGGCCCTAACTATAAACCCGAACCGGCCCTAACTATAAACCCGAACCGGCCCTAACTATAAACCTGAACCGGCCCTAACTATAGACCTGAACCAGCCCTAACTATAGGCCTGAACCAGCCCTAACTATAAACCTGAACCAGCCCTAACTATAGACCTGAACCAGTCCTAACTATAAACCTGAACCAGCCCTAACTATAAACCTGAACCAGCCCTAACTATAAACCTGAACCAGCCCTAACTATAAACCTGAACCAGCCCTAAATATAAACCTGAACCAGCCCTAACTATAAACCTGAACCAGTCCTAACTATAAACCTGAACCAGCCCTAACTATAAACCTGAGCCAGCCCTAACTATAAACCTGAACCAGCCCTAACTATAGGCCTGAACCAGCCCTAACTATAGGTCTGAACCAGCCCTAACTTTAGACCTGAACCAGTCCTAACTATAAACCTGAACCAGCCCTAACTATAAACCTGAACCAGCCCTAACTAGACCTGAACCAGCCCTAACTATAGACCTGAACCAGTCCTAACTATAAACCTGAACCAGCCCTAACTATAAACCTGAACCAGCCCTAACTATAAACCTGAACCAGCCCTAACTATAAACCTGAACCAGCCCTAACTATAAACCTGAACCAGCCCTAACTAGACCTGAACCAGCCCTAACTATAGACCTGAACCAGTCCTAACTATAAACCTGAACCAGCCCTAACTATAGGCCTGAACCAGCCCTAACTATAAACCTGAGCCAGCCCTAACATAAACCTGAACCAGCCCTAACTATAGGCCTGAACCAGCCCTAACTATAGGCCTGAACCAGCCCTAACTTTAGACCTGAACCAGTCCTAACTATAAACCTGAACCAGCCCTAACTATAAACCTGAACCAGCCCTAACTAGACCTGAACCAGCCCTAACTATAGACCTGAACCAGTCCTAACTATAAACCTGAACCAGCCCTAACTATAAACCTGAACCAGCCCTAACTATAAACCTGAACCAGCCCTAACTATAAACCTGAACCAGCCCTAAATATAAACCTGAACCAGCCCTAACTATAAACCTGAACCAGCCCTAAATATAAACCTGAACCAGCCCTAACTATAAACCTGAACCAGCCCTAACTATAAACCTGAACCAGCCCTAACTATAGACCTGAACCAGCCCTAACTATAAACCTGAACCAGCACTAACTATAAACCTGAACCAGTCCTAACTAGACCTGAACCAGCCCTAACTATAAACCTGAACCAGCCCTAACTATAAACCTGAACCAGCCCTAACTATAAACCTGAACCAGCCCTAACTATAAACCTGAACCAGCCCTAACTATAAACCTGAACCAGCCCTAACTATAAACCTGAACCAGCCCTAACTATAAACCTGAACCAGCCCTAACTATAGACCTGAACCAGCCCTAACTATAGGCCTGAACCAGCCCTAACTATAAACCTGAACCAGCCCTAACTATAAACCTGAACCAGCCCTAACTATAGAGCTGAACCAGCCCTAACTATAAACCTGAACCAGCCCTAACTATAAACCTGAACCAGCCCTAACTATAAACCTGAACCAGCCCTAACTATAGACCTGAACCAGCCCTAACTATAAACCTGAACCAGCCCTAACTATAAACCTGAACCAGCCCCAACTATAAACCTGAACCAGCCCTAACTATAAACCTGAACCAGCCCTAACTATAAACCTGAACCAGCCCTAACTATAGACCTGAACCAGTTCTAACTATAAACCTGAACCAGCCCTAACTATAAACCTGAACCAGCCCTAACTATAAACCTGAACCAGCCCTAACTATAGGACTGAACCAGCCCTAACTATAAACCTGAACCAGCCCTAACTATAAACCTGAACCAGCCCTAACTATAAACCTGAACCAGCCCTAACTATAAACCTGAACCAGCCCCAACTAGACCTGAACCAGCCCTAACTAGACCTGAACCAGCCCTAACTATAAACCTGAACCAGCCCTTACTATAAACCTGAACCAGCCCTAACTAGACCTGAACCAGCCCTAACTATAAACCTGAACCAGCCCTAACTATAAACCTGAACCAGCCCTAACTATAGACCTGAACCAGCCCTAACTATAAACCTGAACCAGCCCTAACTATAAACCTGAACCAGCCCTAACTATAAACCTGAACCAGCCCTAACTATAGACCTGAACCAGCCCTAACTATAGACCTGAACCAGTCCTAACTATAAACCTGAACCAGCCCTAACTATAGGCCTGAACCAGCCCTAACTATAAACCTGAACCAGCCCTAACTATGAACCTGAACCAGCCCTAACTATAAACCTGAACCAGCCCTAACTATAAACCTGAACCAGCCCTAACTATAAACCTGAACCAGCCCTAACTATAAACCTGAACCAGCTCTAACTATAAACCTGAACCAGCCCTAACTAGACCTGAACCAGTCCTAACTATAAACCTGAACCAGCCCTAACTATAAACCTGAGCCAGCCCTAACTATAAACCTGAACCAGCCCTAACTATAGGCCTGAACCAGCCCTAACTATAGGTCTGAACCAGCCCTAACTTTAGACCTGAACCAGTCCTAACTATAAACCTGAACCAGCCCTAACTATAAACCTGAACCAGCCCTAACTAGACCTGAACCAGCCCTAACTATAGACCTGAACCAGTCCTAACTATAAACCTGAACCAGCCCTAACTATAAACCTGAACCAGCCCTAACTATAAACCTGAACCAGCCCTAACTATAAACCTGAACCAGCCCTAACTATAGCCCTGAACCAGTCCTAACTATAAACCTGAACCAGCCCTAACTATAGGCCTGAACCAGCCCTAACTATAGGCCTGAACCAGCCCTAACTATAAACCTGAGCCAGCCCTAACATAAACCTGAACCAGCCCTAACTATAGGCCTGAACCAGCCCTAACTATAGGCCTGAACCAGCCCTAACTATAAACCTGAGCCAGCCCTAACATAAACCTGAACCAGCCCTAACTATAGGCCTGAACCAGCCCTAACTATAGGCCTGAACCAGCCCTAACTTTAGACCTGAACCAGTCCTAACTATAAACCTGAACCAGCCCTAACTATAAACCTGAACCAGCCCTAACTAGACCTGAACCAGTCCTAACTATAAACCTGAACCAGCCCTAACTATAAACCTGAACCAGCCCTAACTATAAACCTGAACCAGCCCTAACTATAAACCTGAACCAGCCCTAACTATAAACCTGAACCAGCCCTAACTATAAACCCGAACCGGCCCTAACTATAAACCCGAACCGGCCCTAACTATAAACCCGAACCGGCCCTAACTATAAACCCGAACCGGCCCTAACTATAAACCTGAACCAGCCCTAACTATAAACCTGAACCAGCCCTAACTATAGACCTGAACCAGCCCTAACTATAAACCTGAACCAGCCCTAACTATAGACCTGAACCAGCCCTAACTATAAACCTGAACCAGCCCTAACTATAAACCTGAACCAGCCCTAACTATAAACCTGAACCAGCCCTAACTATAAACCTGAACCAGCCCTAACTATAAACCTGAACCAGCCCTAACTATAAACCTGAACCAGCCCCAACTATAAACCTGAACCAGCCCTAACTATAAACCTGAACCAGCCCTAACTATAAACCTGAACCAGCCCTAACTATAGACCTGAACCAGTTCTAACTATAAACCTGAACCAGCCCTAACTATAAACCTGAACCAGCCCTAACTATAAACCTGAACCAGCTCTAACTATAGACCTGAACCAGCTCTAACTATAGACCTGAACCAGCCCTAACTATAAACCTGAACCAGCCCTAACTATAAACCTGAACCAGCCCTAACTATAAACCTGAACCAGCCCTAACTAGACCTGAACCAGCCCTAACTATAGACCCGAACCAGTCCTAACTATAAACCCGAACCGGCCCTAACTATAAACCCGAACCGGCCCTAACTATAAACCCGAACCGGCCCTAACTATAAACCCGAACCGGCCCTAACTATAAACCCGAACCGGCCCTAACTATAAACCCGAACCGGCCCTAACTATAAACCTGAACCGGCCCTAACTATAGACCTGAACCAGCCCTAACTATAAACCTGAACCAGCACTAACTATAAACCTGAACCAGTCCTAACTAGACCTGAACCAGCCCTAACTATAAACCTGAACCAGCCCTAACTATAAACCTGAACCAGCCCTAACTATAAACCTGAACCAGCCCTAACTATAAACCTGAACCAGCCCTAACTATAAACCTGAACCAGCCCTAACTATAAACCTGAACCAGCCCTAACTATAAACCTGAACCAGCCCTAACTATAGACCTGAACCAGCCCTAACTATAGGCCTGAACCAGCCCTAACTATAAACCTGAACCAGCCCTAACTATAAACCTGAACCAGCCCTAACTATAAACCTGAACCAGCCCTAACTATAAACCTGAACCAGCCCTAACTATAAACCTGAACCAGCCCTAACTATAGACCTGAACCAGCCCTAACTATAAACCTGAACCAGCCCTAACTATAAACCTGAACCAGCCCCAACTATAAACCTGAACCAGCCCTAACTATAAACCTGAACCAGCCCTAACTATAAACCTGAACCAGCCCTAACTATAGACCTGAACCAGTTCTAACTATAAACCTGAACCAGCCCTAACTATAAACCTGAACCAGCCCTAACTATAAACCTGAACCAGCCCTAACTATAAACCTGAACCAGCCCTAACTATAAACCTGAACCAGCCCTAACTATAAACCTGAACCAGCCCTAACTATAAACCTGAACCAGCCCTAACTATAGACCTGAACCAGTCCTAACTATAAACCTGAACCAGCCCTAACTATAGGCCTGAACCAGCCCTAACTATAAACCTGAGCCAGCCCTAACATAAACCTGAACCAGCGCTAACTATAGGCCTGAACCAGCCCTAACTATAGGCCTGAACCAGCCCTAACTTTAGACCTGAACCAGTCCTAACTATAAACCTGAACCAGCCCTAACTATAAACCTGAACCAGCCCTAACTAGACCTGAACCAGCCCTAACTATAGACCTGAACCAGTCCTAACTATAAACCTGAACCAGCCCTAACTATAAACCTGAACCAGCCCTAACTATAAACCTGAACCAGCCCTAACTATAAACCTGAACCAGCCCTAAATATAAACCTGAACCAGCCCTAACTATAAACCTGAACCAGCCCTAAATATAAACCTGAACCAGCCCTAACTATAAACCTGAACCAGCCCTAACTATAAACCTGAACCAGCCCTAACTATAAACCTGAACCAGCCCTAACTATAAACCTGAACCAGCCCTAACTATAAACCTGAACCAGCCCTAACTATAGACCTGAACCAGCCCTAACTATAGACCTGAACCAGTTCTAACTATAAACCTGAACCAGCCCTAACTATAAACCTGAACCAGCCCTAACTATAAACCTGAACCAGCCCTAACTATAGGACTGAACCAGCCCTAACTATAAACCTGAACCAGCCCTAACTATAAACCTGAACCAGCCCTAACTATAAACCTGAACCAGCCCCAACTAGACCTGAACCAGCCCTAACTAGACCTGAACCAGCCCTAACTATAAACCTGAACCAGCCCTTACTATAAACCTGAACCAGCCCTAACTAGACCTGAACCAGCCCTAACTATAGACCTGAACCAGCCCTAACTATAAACCTGAACCAGCCCTAACTATAGACCTGAACCAGCCCTAACTATAAACCTGAACCAGCCCTAACTATAAACCTGAACCAGCCCTAACTATAAACCTGAACCAGCCCTAACTATAGACCTGAACCAGCCCTAACTATAGACCTGAACCAGTCCTAACTATAGACCTGAACCAGCCCTAACTATAGACCTGAACCAGCCCTAACTATAGACCTGAACCAGCCCTAACTATAGACCTGAACCAGCCCTAACTATAGACCTGAACCAGCCCTAACTATAGACCTGAACCAGTCCTAACTATAGACCTGAACCAGTTCTAACTATAAACCTGAACCAGCCCTAACTATAAACCTGAACCAGCCCTAACTATAAACCTGAACCAGCCCTAACTATAGGACTGAACCAGCCCTAACTATAAACCTGAACCAGCCCTAACTATAAACCTGAACCAGCCCTAACTATAAACCTGAACCAGCCCTAACTATAAACCTGAACCAGCCCTAACTATAAACCTGAACCAGTCCTAACTATAAACCTGAACCAGCCCTAACTAGACCTGAACCAGCCCTAACTATAGACCTGAACCAGCCCTAACTATAAACCTGAACCAGCCCTAACTATAAACCTGAACCAGCCCTAACTATAAACCTGAACCAGCCCTAACTATAAACCTGAACCAGCCCTAACTATAAACCTGAACCAGCCCTAACTATAGACCTGAACCAGCCCTAACTATAGACCTGAACCAGTCCTAACTATAAACCTGAACCAGCCCTAACTATAGGCCTGAACCAGCCCTAACTATAAACCTGAACCAGCCCTAACTATGAACCTGAACCAGCCCTAACTATAAACCTGAACCAGCCCTAACTATAAACCTGAACCAGCCCTAACTATAAACCTGAACCAGCCCTAACTATAAACCTGAACCAGCCCTAACTAGACCTGAACCAGTCCTAACTATAAACCTGAACCAGCCCTAACTATAAACCTGAGCCAGCCCTAACTATAAACCTGAACCAGCCCTAACTATAGGCCTGAACCAGCCCTAACTATAGGTCTGAACCAGCCCTAACTTTAGACCTGAACCAGTCCTAACTATAAACCTGAACCAGCCCTAACTATAAACCTGAACCAGCCCTAACTAGACCTGAACCAGCCCTAACTATAGACCTGAACCAGTCCTAACTATAAACCTGAACCAGCCCTAACTATAAACCTGAACCAGCCCTAACTATAAACCTGAACCAGCCCTAACTATAAACCTGAACCAGCCCTAACTATAAACCTGAACCAGCCCTAACTAGACCTGAACCAGCCCTAACTATAGACCTGAACCAGTCCTAACTATAAACCTGAACCAGCCCTAACTATAGGCCTGAACCAGCCCTAACTATAAACCTGAGCCAGCCCTAACATAAACCTGAACCAGCCCTAACTATAGGACTGAACCAGCCCTAACTATAGGCCTGAACCAGCCCTAACTTTAGACCTGAACCAGTCCTAACTATAAACCTGAACCAGCCCTAACTATAAACCTGAACCAGCCCTAACTAGACCTGAACCAGCCCTAACTATAGACCTGAACCAGTCCTAACTATAAACCTGAACCAGCCCTAACTATAAACCTGAACCAGCCCTAACTATAAACCTGAACCAGCCCTAACTATAAACCTGAACCAGCCCTAACTATAAACCTGAACCAGCCCTAACTATAAACCTGAACCAGCCCTAAATATAAACCTGAACCAGCCCTAACTATAAACCTGAACCAGCCCTAAATATAAACCTGAACCAGCCCTAACTATAAACCTGAACCAGCCCTAACTATAAACCTGAACCAGCCCTAACTATAGACCTGAACCAGCCCTAACTATAAACCTGAACCAGCACTAACTATAAACCTGAACCAGTCCTAACTAGACCTGAACCAGCCCTAACTATAAACCTGAACCAGCCCTAACTATAAACCTGAACCAGCCCTAACTATAAACCTGAACCAGCCCTAACTATAAACCTGAACCAGCCCTAACTATAGACCTGAACCAGCCCTAACTATAGGCCTGAACCAGCCCTAACTATAAACCTGAACCAGCCCTAACTATAGACCTGAACCAGCCCTAACTATAAACCTGAACCAGCCCTAACTATAAACCTGAACCAGCCCTAACTATAAACCTGAACCAGCCCTAACTATAAACCTGAACCAGCCCTAACTATAAACCTGAACCAGCCCTAACTATAAACCTGAACCAGCCCCAACTATAAACCTGAACCAGCCCTAACTATAAACCTGAACCAGCCCTAACTATAAACCTGAACCAGCCCTAACTATAGACCTGAACCAGTTCTAACTATAAACCTGAACCAGCCCTAACTATAAACCTGAACCAGCCCTAACTATAAACCTGAACCAGCCCTAACTATAGGACTGAACCAGCCCTAACTATAAACCTGAACCAGCCCTAACTATAAACCTGAACCAGCCCTAACTATAAACCTGAACCAGCCCTAACTATAAACCTGAACCAGCCCCAACTAGACCTGAACCAGCCCTAACTAGACCTGAACCAGCCCTAACTATAAACCTGAACCAGCCCTTACTATAAACCTGAACCAGCCCTAACTAGACCTGAACCAGCCCTAACTATAAACCTGAACCAGCCCTAACTATAAACCTGAACCAGCCCTAACTATAGACCTGAACCAGCCCTAACTATAAACCTGAACCAGCCCTAACTATAAACCTGAACCAGCCCTAACTATAAACCTGAACCAGCCCTAACTATAAACCCGAACCAGTCCTAACTATAAACCCGAACCGGCTCTAACTATAAACCCGAACCGGCCCTAACTATAAACCCGAACCGGCCCTAACTATAAACCCGAACCGGCCCTAACTATAAACCCGAACCGGCCCTAACTATAAACCCGAACCGGCCCTAACTATAAACCCGAACCGGCCCTAACTATAGACCCGAACCGGTCCTAACTATAAACCTGAACCGGCCCTAACTATAGGCCTGAACCAGCCCTAAATATAGACCTGAACCAGCCCTAACTATAAACCTGAACCAGCTCTAACTATAGACCTGAACCAGCTCTAACTATAGACCTGAACCAGCCCTAACTATAAACCTGAACCAGCCCTAACTATAAACCTGAACCAGCCCTAACTATAAACCTGAACCAGCCCTAACTAGACCTGAACCAGCCCTAACTATAGACCCGAACCAGTCCTAACTATAAACCCGAACCGGCCCTAACTATAAACCCGAACCGGCCCTAACTATAAACCCGAACCGGCCCTAACTATAAACCCGAACCGGCCCTAACTATAAACCCGAACCGGCCCTAACTATAAACCCGAACCGGCCCTAACTATAGACCCGAACCGGCCCTAACTATAGACCTGAACCGGCCCTAACTATAGACCTGAACCGGCTCTAACTATAGACCTGAACCGGCCCTAACTATAGACCTGAACCGGCTCTAACTATAAACCTGAACCGGCTCTAACTATAAACCTGAACCAGCCCTAAATATAGACCTGAACCAGCCCTAAATATAGACCTGAACCAGCCCTAACTATAAACCTGAACCAGCTCTAACTATAGACCTGAACCAGCTCTAACTATAGACCTGAACCAGCCCTAAATATAGACCTGAACCAGCCCTAACTATAAACCTGAACCAGCCCTAACTATAGACCTGAACCAGCCCTAACTATAAACCTGAACCAGCCCTAACTATAAACCTGAACCAGCCCTAACTATAAACCTGAACCAGCCCTAACTATAAACCTGAACCAGCCCTAACTATAAACCTGAACCAGCCCTAACTATAAACCTGAACCAGCCCTAACTATAGACCTGAACCAGCCCTAACTATAGGCCTGAACCAGCCCTAACTATAAACCTGAACCAGCCCTAACTATAAACCTGAACCAGCCCTAACTATAGACCTGAACCAGCCCTAACTATAAACCTGAACCAGCCCTAACTATAAACCTGAACCAGCCCCAACTATAAACCTGAACCAGCCCTAACTATAAACCTGAACCAGCCCTAACTATAGACCTGAACCAGCCCTAACTATAAACCTGAACCAGCCCTAACTATAAACCTGAACCAGCCCTAACTATAAACCTGAACCAGCCCTAACTATAAACCTGAACCAGCCCTAACTATAGACCTGAACCAGTCCTAACTATAAACCTGAACCAGCCCTAACTATAAACCTGAACCAGCCCAAACTATAAACCTGAACCAGCCCTAACTATAAACCTGAACCAGCCCTAACTATAAACCTGAACCAGCCCTAACTATAAACCTGAACCAGCCCTAACTATAAACCTGAACCAGCCCTAACTATAAACCTGAACCAGCCCTAACTATAGACCTGAACCAGTTCTAACTATAGACCTGAACCAGTTCTAACTATAAACCTGAACCAGCCCTAACTATAAACCTGAACCAGCCCTAACTATAAACCTGAACCAGCCCTAACTATAAACCTGAACCAGCCCTAACTATAAACCTGAACCAGCCCTAACTATAGGACTGAACCAGCCCTAACTATAGGACTGAACCAGCCCTAACTATAGGCCTGAACCAGCCCTAACTATAAACCTGAACCAGCCCTAACTATAAACCTGAACCAGTCCTAACTATAAACCTGAACCAGCCCTAACTATAAACCTGAACCAGCCCTAACTAGACCTGAACCAGCCCTAACTAGACCTGAACCAACCCTAACTATAGACCTGAACCAGTCCTAACTATAAACCTGAACCAGCCCTAACTATAAACCTGAACCAGCCCTAACTATAAACCTGAACCAGCCCTTACTATAAACCTGAACCAGCCCTAACTATAAACCTGAACCAGCCCTAACTATAGACCTGAACCAGCCCTAACTATAAACCTGAACCAGCCCTAACTATAGACCTGAACCAGCCCTAACTATAAACCTGAACCAGCCCTAACTATAAACCTGAACCAGCCCTAACTATAGACCTGAACCAGCCCTAACTATAGACCTGAACCAGCCCTAACTATAGACCTGAACCAGCCCTAACTATAGGCCTGAACCAGCCCTAACTATAAACCTGAACCAGCCCTAACTATGAACCTGAACCAGCCCTAACTATAAACCTGAACCAGCCCTAACTATAAACCTGAACCAGCCCTAACTATAAACCTGAACCAGCCCTAACTATAAACCTGAACCAGCCCTAACTAGACCTGAACCAGCCCTAACTATAGACCTGAACCAGTCCTAACTATAAACCTGAACCAGCCCTAACTATAGGCCTGAACCAGCCCTAACTATAAACCTGAGCCAGCCCTAACTATAAACCTGAACCAGCCCTAACTATAGGCCTGAACCAGCCCTAACTATAGGCCTGAACCAGCCCTAACTTTAGACCTGAACCAGTCCTAACTATAAACCTGAACCAGCCCTAACTATAAACCTGAACCAGCCCTAACTAGACCTGAACCAGCCCTAACTATAGACCTGAACCAGTCCTAACTATAAACCTGAACCAGCCCTAACTATAAACCTGAACCAGCCCTAACTATAAACCTGAACCAGCCCTAACTATAAACCTGAACCAGCCCTAACTAGACCTGAACCAGCCCTAACTATAGACCTGAACCAGTCCTAACTATAAACCTGAACCAGCCCTAACTATAGGCCTGAACCAGCCCTAACTATAGGCATGAACCAGCCCTAACTATAAACCTGAGCCAGCCCTAACATAAACCTGAACCAGCCCTAACTATAGGCCTGAACCAGCCCTAACTATAGGCCTGAACCAGCCCTAACTTTAGACCTGAACCAGTCCTAACTATAAACCTGAACCAGCCCTAACTATAAACCTGAACCAGCCCTAACTAGACCTGAACCAGCCCTAACTATAGACCTGAACCAGTCCTAACTATAAACCTGAACCAGTCCTAACTATAAACCTGAACCAGCCCTAACTATAAACCTGAACCAGCCCTTACTATAAACCTGAACCAGCCCTAACTAGACCTGAACCAGCCCTAACTATAGACCTGAACCAGCCCTAACTATAAACCTGAACCAGCCCTAACTATAAACCTGAACCAGCCCTAACTATAAACCTGAACCAGCCCTAACTATAAACCTGAACCAGCCCTAACTATAAACCCGAACCAGTCCTAACTATAAACCCGAACCGGCTCTAACTATAAACCCGAACCGGCCCTAACTATAAACCCGAACCGGCCCTAACTATAAACCCGAACCGGCCCTAACTATAAACCCGAACCGGCCCTAACTATAAACCCGAACCGGCCCTAACTATAAACCCGAACCGGCCCTAACTATAGACCCGAACCGGCCCTAACTATAGACCTGAACCGGCCCTAACTATAGACCTGAACCGGCTCTAA
>JAFEUB010000211.1:1347500-1355000 GCA_024529925.1 Ophthalmolycus amberensis | reverse complement strand
ACAGCCGACGCCCACGGACGCATTCGAGAGCTCGAACGTCCCACCAGCCCCTCAGCCCCTGAACCCACCGCGCCTCATCTCAACCCACCGCTGCCTCTCGTCTTCGTCTTCATGAGAACCGGCTCTACAGCAACCAGTCGGAGACACCGGTACAGAAACCAGTTAGAGACACCGGTACAGAAACCAGTCGGAGACACCGGTCCAGAAACCAGTCGGAGACACCGGTCCAGAAACCAGTCGGAGACACCGGTCCAGAAACCAGTCGGAGACACCGGTCCAGAAACCAGTCAGAGACACCGGTACAGAAACCAGTCAGAGACACCGGTACAGAAACCAGTTAGAGACACCGGTACAGAAACCAGTCGGAGACACCGGTCCAGAAACCAGTCGGAGACACCGGTCCAGAAACCAGTCAGAGACACCGGTACAGAAACCAGTCAGAGACACCGGTACAGAAACCAGTCAGAGACACCGGTACAGAAACCAGTCAGAGACACCGGTACAGAAACCAGTCAGAGACACCGGTACAGAAACCAGTCAGAGACACCGGTACAGAAACCAGTTAGAGACACTGGTACAGAAACCAGTTAGAGACACCGGTACAGAAACCAGTTAGAGACACCGGTACAGAAACCAGTCAGAGACACCGGTACAGAAACCAGTTAGAGACACCGGTACAGAAACCAGTCAGAGACACCGGTACAGAAACCAGTTAGAGACACCGGTACAGAAACCAGTCAGAGACACCGGTACAGAAACCAGTTAGAGACACCGGTACAGAAACCAGTCAGAGACACTGGTACAGAAACCAGTCAGAGACACTGGTACAGAAACCAGTCAGAGACACCGGTACAGAAACCAGTCAGAGACACTGGTACAGAAACCAGTCAGAGACACTGGTACAGAAACCAGTCAGAGACACCGGTACAGAAACCAGTTAGAGACACTGGTACAGAAACCAGTTAGAGACACTGGTACAGAAACCAGTTAGAGACACTGGTACAGAAACCAGTCAGAGACACTGGTACAGAAACCAGTTAGAGACACCGGTACAGAAACCAGTTAGAGACACTGGTACAGAAACCAGTTAGAGACACCGGTACAGAAACCAGTTGGAGACAACGAGGACAGACGGGACAGACAGGTAATGAGGACAGACAGGTAATCAGGACAGACAGGTAATGAGGACAGACGGGTTGAATATGGAGCTCGTAGTAACATCCAACATGTTTACAAAGTGGCCTCATTAGACACAGGAAGTGGTTTCTGGTTTCATGTTCATGTGACGGAGAGGAAGACGAGAAACAAATGAGATCTCTAACATGGAAGAAGATGGTTGTAAAAGATATAAAATAGTTACAATTATGCAATCAAATAAAATATATGTCCAATATTCTCTTTTAGCTCAGTTTTTGGTCTCAACCACCTCCTGACGGAAATATGTCTCTTCATCTGATAAATGATCCTCTAAGTTCACCAGCTGGTTATGAGTCTGAACAGGTAGAGAACAGAGTACCTGAGCAGGTAGAGAACAGAGTACCTGAGCAGGTAGAGAACAGAGTACCTGAGCAGGTAGAGAACAGAGTACCTGAGCAGGTAGAGAACAGAGTACCTGAGCAGGTAGAGAACAGAGTACCTGGGCAGGTAGTGAACAGAGTACCTGAGCAGGTAGTGAACAGAGTACCTGAGCAGGTAGAGAACAGAGTACCTGAGCAGGTAGAGAACAGAGTACCTGAGCAGGTAGAGAACAGAGTACCTGAGCAGGTAGAGAACAGAGTACCTGAGCAGGTAGAGAACAGAGTACCTGAACAGGTAGAGAACAGAGTACCTGAGCAGGTAGAGAACAGAGTACCTGAGCAGGTAGAGAACAGAGTACCTGAGCAGGTAGTGAACAGAGTACCTGAGCAGGTAGTGAACAGAGTACCTGAGCAGGTAGAGAACAGAGTACCTGAGCAGGTAGAGAACAGAGTACCTGAGCAGGTAGAGAACAGAGTACCTGAGCAGGTAGAGAACAGAGTACCTGAGCAGGTAGAGAACAGAGTACCTGAGCAGGTAGAGAACAGAGTACCTGAGCAGGTAGAGAACAGAGTACCTGAACAGGTAGAGAACAGAGTACCTGAGCAGGTAGAGAACAGAGTACCTGAACAGGTAGAGAACAGAGTACCTGAGCAGGTAGAGAACAGAGTACCTGAACAGGTAGAGAACAGAGTACCTGAGCAGGTAGAGAACAGAGTACCTGAGCAGGTAGAGAACAGAGTACCTGAGCAGGTAGTGAACAGAGTACCTGAGCAGGTAGTGAACAGAGTACCTGAGCAGGTAGAGAACAGAGTACCTGAGCAGGTAGAGAACAGAGTACCTGAACAGGTAGAGAACAGAGTACCTGAACAGGTAGAGAACAGAGTACCTGAACAGGTAGAGAACAGAGTACCTGAACAGGTAGAGAACAGAGTAACTGAGCAGGTAGTGAACAGAGTACCTGAACAGGTAGAGAACAGAGTACCTGAGCAGGTAGAGAACAGAGTACCTGAACAGGTAGAGAACAGAGTACCTGAACAGGTAGAGAACAGAGTACCTGAACAGGTAAATATGCACTTTAAAGTAAATGAGAGTTTTAGTCTTGACTAAATTGTTCGTTGGGTTTAGTCACAGTCTCCATCTTTGTTGTGCTGTTACGGTTAAACTACAGTTTGACTGAAGACTTTCTGTTTGTTTCTTCAGCGCTGATGAAGTTAACTCTTCTTCTTCTTCTCCTTCAGAACCTGCTGTTTGCTGAACAGAGTTGTTTTCTGATTTACATCCTGTGAGCAAAGAAGTCAACACCTCCCACCTCCCTCCTCCCTCCTCCTCCCTCCTTCCTCTCTCCTCGCCGGCTGATGAGAACCAGCCGTCAGCTGTAGCGACGCTGTGAGTTGAGTTGATGTGTGCAGCTGTGAGGAGGCTCTGAGGCTCTGAGGAGATGCTGCTGTGCTGCTGGATCGCCGCTCTGCTGCTGCTGCCGGCTGTGAGTCGGACTGAGAGCGGAGACGGAGACGACGGTGAGAAGACCCTCGAATCAGAACTATGTATCTGAGATTATTGCAGTGAAAACCTGATCCTGGTTTATGGTTCATCTCAGAGTCACTGAGGTGAATTTAAATCACTTCTTAAAACACATTTGAAGAGACTGGCTGTGATGTGATGTCGTCGCTTTTCTGTTTTATTTCTGTTTTATTTTATTTGTGGATTTTACTAAATTATTTTACAATTTTAATAAACGATAATATTAATAAAATAATGTATTTATCTATTTATTCGTTTATTTTTGTTTTATCTCACTGAGCTTTCTGTTATTATGTATTTGCTTTTGCTGCTTTTGTCAACGTTTTTAAAGGTGATATATAAATAAAGTTATTATTATTATTATTTATGTGTCATGACAAACATCTGGTCTCACATGAGATCACAAGACTTCATTATTTTACAAAAAACATTAATCTTCTGGAAAAGAAATGAGAGCAAAATAACTGAAATGAATGAATGACCAGTAGAAGCTTTATTCTTCTTCTTTATTCTTCTTATTTATTCTTCTTTTAACAGCCGACTCTTTGAGCATCGTCCATATTTACTAAATCAAACTTTTTAAATAAACAAAGAATATAGACTCCTTATTGATTATGATGCTTTTATGCAGATATATGAACATGTTCTCATGTTTATTGATGCACAATATTCACTGTTATTGATCTTTATCATGTTACATGTGCATTATGACTCAGAGCAGAAGAATGTTGTTGAGTTCATAGAAGTTAATGATGTCATCGATACAGATTCAGTCTTTAATATTCACATCGATCGTGAATCTACTGTCGTTAAACGTGAATCAATGGTTAACGTGAATCTACTGTCGTTAAACGTGAATCAATGGTTAACGTGGATCTACTGTCGTTAAACGTGAATCAATGGTTAACGTGAATCTACTGTCGTTAAACGTGAATCAATGGTTAACGTGGATCTACTGTCGTTAAACGTGAATCAATGGTTAACGTGAATATACTGTCGTTAAACGTGAATCAATGGTTAACGTAGATCTACGGTCATTAAACGTGAATCAATGGTTAACATAGATCTACGGTCATTAAACGTGAATCAATGGTTAACATAGATCTACGGTCATTAAACGTGAATCAATGGTTAACGTGAATCTACTGTCATTAAATGTGATTCATTGGTTAACGTAGATCTACGGTCATTAAACGTGAATCAATGGTTAACGTGAATCTACTGTCATTAAATGTGAATCAATGGTTAACGTTGAGCTACTGTCATTAAACGTGAATCAATGATTAACGTGAATCTACTGTCATTAAACGTGAGTCAATGGTTAACGTGAATCTACGGTCATTAAATGTGAATCAATGGTTAACGTTGATCTACTGTCATTAAACGTGAATCAATGGTTAACGTGAATCTACGGTCATTAAACGTGAATCAATGGTTAACGTTGATCTACTGTCATTAAACGTAAATCAATGGTTAACGTGAATCTACTGTCATTAAATGTGAATCAATGGTTAACGTTGAGCTGCTGTCATTAAACGTGAATCAATGTTAACGTGGATCTACTGTCAAACGTGAATCAATGGTTAACGTGGATCTACTGTCGTTAAACGTGAATCAATGGTTAACGTGGATCTACTGTCGTTAAACGTGAATCAATGTTAACGTGGATCTACGGTCATTAAACGTGAATCAATGTTAACGTGGATCTACTGTCATTAAACGTGAATCAATGGTTAACGTTGATCTACTGTCATTAAATGTGAATCAATGGTTAACATTGATCTACTGTCATTAAACGTGAATCGATGGTTAACGTTGATATACTGTAATTAAACGTGAATCAATGGTTAATGTAGATCTACGGTCATTAAACGTGAATCAATGGTTAACGTAGATCTACGGTCATTAAACGTGAATCAATGGTTAACGTGAATCTACGGTCATTAAACGTGAATCAATGGTTAACGTTGAGCTACTGTCATTAAACGTGAATCAATGGTTAACGTGGATCTACTGTCGTTAAACGTGAATCAATGGTTAACGTGGATCTACTGTCGTTAAACGTGAATCAATGGTTAACGTGGATCTACTGTCGTTAAATGTGAATCAATGGTTAACGTGGATCTACTGTCGTTAAACGTGAATCAATGGTTAACGTGGATCTACTGTCGTTAAACGTGAATCAATGGTTAACGTGGATCTACTGTCGTTAAACGTGAATCAATGGTTAACGTGGATCTACTGTCATTAAATGTGAATCAATGGTTAACGTGGATCTACTGTCATTAAACGTGAATCAATGGTTAACGTGTATTTACTGTCGTTAAAGGAATGGATTGGAGGAGAGCTATATTAACTAGAAAATGCATTTCCTGCTGAAAATGCGTTGGAATGCTGAAAGCTGAAATGAATCTCAAAAACATTGCTGAAAATAGATATCCAATTTTTAAAAAATTGCAAAAAGCTTAATAATTCTAAAAGTTGAAAGATTACAAATATGAAAAGTCAAAGCACCCCTCTCCTGAAAGAGCTGAACATTTTGATATTCGAACGGTTTTTGTAGCTTAAAAGAATTCCAGCAGTAGTGATATTTGTTGTAGTAGTAGTAGAAGTAGAAGTTGTAGTAGAAGTATTATTAGCAGTATACGTATTAGTAGCATTTGAATAAGTACTAGCTGTAGCAGTAGAGATATTTGTAGTAGCAGTAGTCGTAGAAGTTGTAGTCGAAGTATTAGTAATTAGAAGAGGAGACATAATCATCATGTTTGACACACATAAACAGAGGTTATTAAATGACAGGCTTCATCACAAGCAGTTCAGTTAGAATTCACTCTCTGGGGCTTTTATTTTGAAATGGGGTGTGGGGTGTGGGGGAGAGGAGACAGAATCATAATGTTCGATAAACACAAACCGGTTATTGAATGACAGGCTCATCACAAGCATTTCAGTTAGGATTCATTCTGTGGGGCTTTTATTAAAAAATGGCGTGTGTGTGTGTGGGGGGGGGGGGGGGTGGAGGAGGGGGGAAAGACCTCTAAAGATCCCTAAGACCTGAAAGACTGTATGAGAGAGAGACACAGAGAGAGAGAGAGAGAGAGACCTCTAAAGATCCCTAAGACCTGAAAGACTGTATGAGAGAGAGACACAGAGAGAGAGAGAGAGAGAGAGACCTCTAAAGATCCCTAAGACCTGAAAGACTGTATGAGAGAGAGACACAGAGAGACAGAGAGAGAGAGAGAGAGAGGGAGAGGAGTGTATGTGTGCGTGTGTCTGTGAGTCTGTGTGTTTATCAACATCACTAATTGGCTCAATCGCGAACACCTGTGTGCCTGAAGCCATTTCATGGAGATAAAACAGGGAAACACCTCTCAAACAAATCCTCAAAACTCCCATAACCGTACCTCCTATTGCTCCGATATTAATAATTGAGGGGAAGAATGAGTTGAAGAACAGATCCTGTAAAAATTGTGTCTGTAGTGTAAAAAATGTGGCTTAACTGGCGATCTAGAAATGGGGTACCGTGTTCTGTGGAAGATGTTTTTGAAGCAAAATTTAACATTGGTCTCTATGGAGCAGAAAGTTGGTTTTCCTCTCAATTAACGGCTTCTGTGTCAAATGTGGAAATCTGTGGGATTCTACAGTAATTTTTCTACGACAAGGACAATATTAGCTACTTCTACATCCAGAAATTATGCATGAAGAGTGAAGATTGTGGACACAGTGGCAAAACACAAATGTTTTTTTCACAAGAATCTCAAGCTGCTCTTCACTCTAGCGGTGACATCACGCACTCTAAGCTGCGCAATACACACCCATTATAAAGTCAGAAAAGGGCTGAAAAATCATAAAAGTTAAATTGCTGCAGTTCAGAAAGTTTAAAAGATATCAAAAAGCTGAATCATGTTGGCAATAGTTAAGGGTTTTCTCAACATTTGAAAGTTGAAATGGTGTCTTTAGCTGAAAGTATGAGGAAGTTGAAGGATTTGAAAGTTGAAGAAGTTTAAGAGGATTTGAAAATATTCTCCATAGACATCCCATTCAAAAATAAAGTTGCTAAAAGCTTAATAATTCAAAAAGTTTAAAGGTTAGAAATAGAAAAAGTCATAGCAGAGATGAGCTGACGGAGCTGAACATTTTGATAGTTGAACGGTTTCTGTAGCTTAAAAAATGAAGAAGAAGAAGCGTTGCGACGAAACAGGGGGGGACGGAAGAAATAGTGGAACTAGAAAAAGCATTTCCTGCTGAAAATGCGTTGGAATGCTGAAAACTGAAATTAATTGTGAAAAAATTGCTGAAAATAGATATCCAATTCAAAAACAAATTGCAAAAAGCTTAATAATTCAAAGAGTTTAAAGATTACAAATATGAAAAGTCATATCACACCTCTCCTGAAAGAGCTGAACATTTTGATATTTGAACAGTTTCTGTGGCTTAAAAAAATTCATCAGTGGTGATATTTGT
>JAFEUB010000211.1:1302500-1342500 GCA_024529925.1 Ophthalmolycus amberensis | reverse complement strand
TATGGTCACTTCCTGTTTTCGTTCCTAAAATGGTCCAGGTTTGATTTGAAAGTGACTCATGTGAAGTGATGACATCAGAGTTGTGTCTCTGCAGTTCAGCCCAGAAGCCCTCGGGTGAAGAACGTGACCTTTGATCTGGACTCTCATCAGGTCGTGATCCGCCTTCAGACTCCATACCTCAACGACTACATCAGAGTCGACAACCAGCTGTTCCAGCTGCACATCTGGACGAACCGCAGCACGACGGTAACGTCACTTCTGTCGCTTCACTCGTTGTCTTTCTACCGTTGACGACGTTCTGCAGACTGACTTGTTTCTCGTGTTTGACCACAGACTCAAAACGTGTCATCGGACACTCTGAAGATCCACATGGAGCACCTCCGAAAACACACCGAGTACTACGTGAGAGCGCGATCGATCCCTGTGAACGGTCTGCAGGGTTCCTGGAGCAAGTGGAGCAAAACGTCCACATTCATTACGCCGGCTGGTGAGAACCAGTCCAAACACGTTCTGCTTCTTTAAGACACCGAAGAGAATAAAGACCATATTTAACTTTCATCCTCTCTTTTCTCTCCAGAAGAAGAAGAAGAAGAAGAAGATGAAGTCCAGAAACAGACGGTTGAAAGACGGGAGACAAACAAACTGATTGTGTGTCTCATCGTTTTGGTGGTGGTGCCTTCAAGTGTTGTTTTCTTCTGCAAAAACAAGTACGGCGTCTCTGCTGCCTCGTCACAAAATCAGAGTGTCTAGACGCGTGTCATCGATTCATATTTTCTGTTTCCTTCACAGAATATTTACGTACATGTGGCCGAGCATCCCGCACCCCAAACACACACTGGTGCAGATCTGCAAGACGAATAAAGTGAGTCACGTTCACAATGTTTACTGAGGTAATGAATCAAGAGAGAAGTAGAGTCATTTTCTCATAGACTTCTATACAACCAGAGGAGTCGCCCCCTGGTGGACACTAGAGAGAATGCAGCTTTAACACATGAAGCTTTGACTTCACTTTAAAGGACCGGAGGTTGACTCCTGGCCTTAACCAACCGAACTCTAGAGGTGCATAATAAGAGATTGGGAGCATATCCACTGCTCTCAACAACTCTCAGCATGGTGACAGCTAGCAGCTAGCAGCTAGCATCTAGCAGCTAGCAGCTAGCAGCTAGCAGCTAGCAGCTAGCATCTAGCAGCTAGCAGCTAGCAGCTAGCGGTGCTAACAGAGCTAACAGCTCTCAACAGCAACAGTGCCGAGAGAGCTAAGAGAGTTCAGGTCTGGACCACGACAAACATGCTGTTCCTCTTCTTCAGGGCCTCCTGTTGAACTTCAAACCTGAGGAGTTCAGCGCCCTCAAAGTGGAGAAAACAGAGAAGCAGTCGTGTGAGGACGCTGAGCCTCCGGTCGCCGCTGAAGCCGCTGCTGACGAGATCCAGTCGAGTCCGTCCTGCTCCACCCAGAGCTCCGACGGCTCCAGGAGCACCACCAGCGTCGGCACAGAGGAGCTGGAGCTCTCCGCCCTGCTGAGCAGGGGCTCCTCCTCCGACGGAGAGGACGGCCTCCGGAGCACCGGTCCGTCCCCCGTCGAGGACCTCCGGCTCGGGGAGAGACCACTCACACCTCAGCCCGAATGCAACAGTGGAGGAAACGAGGCCGAGGCGTACGTCACCATGTCCAGTTTCTATCAGATCAAGTCGGTCAGGAGGAGGAGCGCTGATGGACGGACACGGTTCCCTTCACCATGCTCTGAACCTGAGGGTTCCAGCATGGAGGTCCTGAGATAGATCTCATGTCAGTCCGTCCACCACTCTGATCAGAACTCTCTCAACAACTACGGGATGGAGTTCCATGAAGGTTCTCACGCACTTCACCTTTGTCCAGAGGTTCAACCTGCTGATGTTTCCTCTGTCCTACATGACGTGGAAATGTTCTTTAAGAAACATCTGAAGAATGTTTTGGACGGATTGTAATGAAATTTGGTTCCAACGTGCATGAAGTCCAGTCAATGACCCTCAATGACTTCATCCAGCAGGTCAAAGTTCACCCTTATCACTCCTTCCATCTGTAGCTCAGGTCCAGAATGTCGACGGACTTTTCAAAGTCTGTGCAGCAGAAATGTCTTAAAGCTTTTATTGCGTCGGAGGACGTGAGACCAGAATGTAACACGTAGCCGCTGACGAGCAGAAGTTCGAAATGTAGCGCTTTGTGTGTTTTTGTGGCTTTTGATGCCGTATGATTATATCAAGTATATCTGCATCATATCTCATACATGTACACTGACATACCTCCTCATGGGGTTGTTGGAGGAACCAGACCTGTTCCTGCATCTTTTACTTTACAATCACAGACAACAATCTTCCAGGCAGAACGTTGGTTCAAGGTTCCGTTCATCTGAATACATTTCAAACAAGTCAAGTAATGAAATACATGGATTCAGTGGCACCTTAGAACCTCCTAACTGACTACTAGAACCACCTAAAGGATCCCTAGAACCTCCTAACTGACTACTAGAACCACCTGAAGGATCCTTAGAACCTCCAACTGACTACTAGAACCACCTAAAGGATCCTTAGAACCTCCTAACTGACTACTAGAACCACCTAAATGATCCTTAGAACCTCCTAACTGACTACTAGAACCACCTAAAGGATCCTTAGAACCTCCTAACTGACTACTAGAACCACCTGAAGGATCCTTAGAACCTCCAACTGACTACTAGAACCACCTAAAGGATCCTTAGAACCTCCTAACTGACTACTAGAACCACCTAAAGGATCCTTAGAACCTCCTAACTGACTACTAGAACCACCTAAAGGATCCTTAGAACCTCCTAACTGACTACTAGAACCACCTAAAGGATCCCTAGAACCTCCTGACTACTAGAACCACCTAAAGGATCCCTACAACCTCCTAACTGACTACTAGAACCACCTAAAGGATCCCTACAACCTCCTAACTGACTACTAGAACCACCTAAAGGATCCTTAGAACCTCCTAACTGACTACTAGAACCACCTAAAGGATCCCTAGAACCTCCTAACTGACGACTAGAATCACCTAAAGGATCCTTAGAACCTCCTAACTGACTACTAGAACCACCTAAAGGATCCTTAGAACCTCCTAACTGACTACTAGAACCACCTAAAGGATCCCTAGAACCTCCTAACTGACTACTAGAACCACCTAAAGGATCCTTAGAACCTCCTAACCGACTACTAGAACCACCTAAAGGATCCTTAGAACCTCCTAACTGACTACTAGAACCACCTAAAGGATCCTTAGAACCTCCTAACTGACTACTAGAACCACCTAAAGGATCCTTAGAACCTCCTAACTGACTACTAGAACCACCTAAAGGATCCCTAGAACCTCCTAACTGACCCGTAGAACGTCCTCAGTGGAAACCAGAACCACCTATAGAACGACCACCTAAAGCTCTTTCTAGGGCCACTCTGTTGAGAGGCGCCATGTTTGACCGGATTGTTTCACAGTCGGCCAGTTCACCAGCTCATCTAAACCAGTAAAGAGCCGACTCATCTTCAGATAGCCGGTGGGTTCCAGATAACGTTCCCCTTCTGGCTCACAGACCTGCATTCAAGTAGAGCCTGCTGCAACATGATTGGTTAACGCCTACTACCGGTTTCCCACAGGTTCATTATGTTAACTGCCTAAAGGACCACCTGCTAAAGTAACATTAGAATCTGGTCACAACAGCCGCTACAGAAGGTCTAGAACCTCCTCCACGTGACTCTTAACCCGGGCAGTGTGGGTAGTGCGCAGTGCGTTCAGGCGGTTCTTTCATTGGTCACCTGTGAGCTGGAACATGAACACCAGTGAGCTGCTGGTCTCTGCACCACTGAAGCTGTTGCAGTTGTTCATCAACAGGCTCTTCAGGTGACACGAGACCCAAACACAAAGCTGCCTCTCCATACATCTCACACGACCAACACCTTCACCTTCTCCCACATCTGTAATAACAACTGTACTAAACATACTGTACATACGACAAGGAAACGTGTGATCGGCCGACGTCCTTTATTTAAACCTGTGTTGTTGCATATCAACGTACAATAAAGCTGCTTGTTACAACATGTTCCCTCTTCTATATGTTCATCTGGATCATATTCACTCATAAAACAAGCTACAGAACGATGAGTCATTCTGGAGAACGTTCATTTGGAGACATGATCTCACAGAAGAGATGGAACATCTGAAGGCAGTGATGTGGATCCTGAGGCTCCTGTGTTCCTCTCGTCACAGCTTCCAGGCGTTTCTCATCATCAGGATGAAGTAGACGTCTCTGTCAATGGAGGCGCTGACTCCACAGTAATAGTTGATAAACTCCTCTTTGGTCACCTGTCGATGGGAGGAGAGAGTTACTGTTGATGAGGAGAACATGATGAAGAACACAGAGTCAGTCGAGGCTTATCATCAGAGAGCAGCTGCTTCATCCGATGAGCCCAACGTCATTCTCTACGCTGAGGCTTGGACAAAGACGTTCAATCGTTTGTTTAACTTCTTACAGAAACATTATGAAAGTGATGAACATATTCAATAACAGATAGAACAGAAGTCTCTCAGTGAGGACACGGCGAGAGAAGAACGAGCAGAGGAGAGAGTCTGCCAGCAAGATGAACGTTTCCATCAATCATCAGCTTGTTCCAAGCAGACGAACATCTGTTCAGATGACCTCCAGAGACAGTCTCCTCCTCCTCCTCCTCCTCCTCCTCCTCCTCCTCAAGTCACCTTTCCATCTTTGTCGTACGGAGAGTCAAAGTTGTCCAGGAATGTCCTGAAGACCTGGTCCTCTGTCCACTCCCCGTTCTGGTACTTGGGGTGGTACTTGGCGTTGTAGACGCCCCGCAGGTCTTCCACGGTGATCACGCCGTCGCCCGTCTTATCCAGCTTCCGGAACGCCTCCGTGACCAGCTCCTGTCTGGCTTTGGACATGTGCGGCTGCAGACAACAGAAGGAGAAGGTCAGAGACGTGAGCTGCTGGTCAGCTGCACAGCAACCGCTCTGTGTCGTTACCCTCAGAGTGACGAGGAACTCGTCGAAGTCGATGGTCCCGTTCCGGTCCCGGTCAAAGTGCTGGAAGAGAGCCGTGGCCTCCTGCTTCTCCATCAGGACCCCGTAGTCGCTCAGACCCTTCAGGAACTCCTTCAGGTCCAGGGAGCGGCTCTCGTTGTCGTCCATTACCTTGAAGGTTCTGACGAACACCAACATGGAGTCAGTGTGAAGACATTTCATCAGTCTGTACAGGCAGACCTTTGGCACCAGTTACAGTACTCAGGTACGCGAATGCACTGACAGTGAAAGTACTTATTGGTGGAACAAGTATTCAGATCTTTTACTGAAACAATTCCAGAATTTAAAAACACTTTATTTCAAGTAAAAGTCCTGCTTTGATAGTAAAGGTAAAGTAGAAGTCCTCGTCTGTCAGTGTTACTGTACTTGTTGCTCTGTTCGAACTCTGGTTACATGAACATGTGAGCTGAATGCTACTGGATCTCTAGCTGGATCTATAGATCCAGCTAGAGATCCAGTTCATCGCACTGAAATAGAGTCCGATCATCTCATGTCTTTGAAATGCTCGTTACAAGGTTTTAACATCTTCATCTGCACAATAACACTGACTGCAGTTAAAGTCTGAGGATGAAGAACATGTAGTAACATGTTCTTCATCCTCAGACTGCAGCAGCTCGGCAGTGGAAGAGCTGACGGTGTCTGACGGTGCAGCTGATGAGGAGCATCTCCAGCTGAGGAGCATCAGCTCTAAACCACACGATCTGCAACAACAACACATGAAAACATCCTGCAGCCGCCGGCGACTCAGCGTAGCACCGTGTTCATGTGTCACAGGAAGACAACGAGCTCAGAGCTCAGCGGAGCGATCGTCACACAGCAACCAGCACAACAGGTTGTCAACGTGAGGCCTGCCAGCCAATGCCGGGCCGCACAAAGCTTCGTGTGGCCGGACAGAGACATGAGACATGAGACACATGAGGCATGAGAGACATGAGAGGCTTGAGAGACATGAGAGACATGAGGCATGAGAGACATGAGAGGCTTGAGAGACATGAGACACATGAGGCATGAGAGACATGAGAGGCTTGAGAGACATGAGACACATGAGGCATGAGAGACATGAGGCATGAGAGACATGAGAGGCTTGAGAGACATGAGACATGAGAGACATGAGGCATGAGAGACATGAGAGGCTTGAGAGACATGAGACACATGAGGCATGAGAGACATGAGAGGCTTGAGAGACATGAGAGACATGAGACATGAGACACATGAGGCATGAGAGACATGAGAGGCTTGAGAGACATGAGAGACATGAGACATGAGAGGCTTGAGAGACATGAGACATGAGAGACATGAGGCATGAGAGACATGAGAGGCTTGAGAGACATGAGACACATGAGGCATGAGAGACATGAGAGGCTTGAGAGACATGAGACATGAGACACATGAGGCATGAGAGACATGAGAGGCTTGAGAGACATGAGAGACATGAGACATGAGAGACATGAGAGGCTTGAGAGGCTTGAGAGACATGAGACATGAGAGACATGAGACATGAGAGACGAGACACATGAGAGGCTTGAGAGACATGAGGGGCATGAGACATGAGAGACATGAGACATGAGAGACATGAGGGGCATGAGACATGAGAGACGAGACACATGAGAGGCTTGAGAGACGAGAGGCATGAGGCATGAGAAATGAGAGACATGAGACATATGAGACATATGAGACATGAGAGATGAGAGACATGAGAGGCATGAGAGACATGAGGCATGAGACATGAGAGACATGAGAGATGAGAGGCATGAGAGATGAGAGACATATGAGACATATGAGAGATGAGAGACATGAGAGGCATGAGAGACATGAGGCATGAGAGACATGAGGCATGAGACATGAGAGGCTTGAGAGATGAGAGGCATCGTAGGGGTGTCACGGATCACAAACCTCACGGTTCGGTTCGGATCACGGTTCGGATCATTTTTCGGATCAACAAAGAAAAGGGGAGGAGACAAATATAACTTTGCTTTCCATTTATTAATTAAAGAACTTCAAGAACACTTAAAGCAAAGAACTTTGGGCTATAGTCTTACATGAAAACAAAAATATTGAAGATGTCCAATTTGAAACAAAATGAAATAAATAAATAAAAATAAAATATTCAAGAATACTCAATTCTGATACTCTCGTCCTTTCATCAATACTGAAAGAAAGAAACAGCCAGTGAGCTAGCTTCCACTGTTTACACTGAACTGAACTGCTCGGCAACAACTTGGGTCTGTGTTTACTTCCTGTCAGGTTATGCCATTCAAATACACAATAATGTTACCATTACTGTGACATTATTTTCAAAAAGATGAGAATATCTCCATTGTCTGGGGAGAGGGTCGACCTTTCTGTGGTGACTGGAATATTATTGGGCCTGTCGAGCTTCACTCTGATACTTCTGTCAGCACCTGAACCAGGTGTGTGTGTGACGCTCACAGAGGGGGCGTGTCTACAGCACCGGACTAAGAATCACTCCGCCGTGGTGAAAGCAGTCTCTACAGTCTTTTCCTTTTCATAGAGGCGTGGAACAGCTTCACACTGGTGGGTGCGTGAGTGGATTTCGTAGCGTGGCTCAAGCATTTTAACCAGATTTAGAAATCCTTTGTTTTGCCGTTGTCGTGTGTCTCTCTTTAAATAACGCCTACATACCGTAACGCTTTGTCCACCACCCTCATCCGTCATTATACGTTACAGGGAAGACAAAATGCGCCCAAACTTGCGACTTAAATGTCGCCGCGGCTTCTGACGTTCCTCCGCTCGCCATGACTTCACCGTTAAATGCTTCTAAGCTGCTCCGTTCACGTGAACACACTACTGCTTTATATCTGTTCACTGACACTCTGCATTGATATTCGGGGACTTGCTACTTGAAAAGGAACAGCAGCAGTAGAACTTTATTACACACTATGATGATTACACTGTAAAAAAGAAAAAGAAAAAAAATACTCGATTGATCCGCGGTTCACGAGTGATCCGAACCGTGAGGGCTGATCCGAACGGATCACGGATCGATCCGTGATCCGTGACACCACTAGGCATGAGACATGAGAGACATGAGACATGAGAGGCATGAGACATGAGAGGCATGAGAGACATGAGAGATGAGAGGCATGAGACATGAGAGACATGAGACATGAGAGACATGAGAGGCTTGAGAGATGAGAGACATGAGAGGCATGAGACATGAGAGGCATGAGAGACATGAGAGGCTTGAGAGATGAGAGGCATGAGAGGCATGAGACATGAGAGGCATGAGAGGCATGAGACATGAGAGGCATGAGAGACATGAGAGGCTTGAGAGATGAGAGGCATGAGAGGCATGAGACATGAGACACATGAGACATGAGAGGCATGAGAGACATGAGAGATGAGAGGCATGAGAGGCATGAGACATGAGAGACATGAGACATGAGAGACACATGAGACACATGAGACACATGAGAGGCATGAGACATGAGAGACATGAGATGAGAGGCATGAGACATGAGAGACATGAGAGGCTTGAGAGATGAGAGGCATGAGACATGAGACACATGAGAGATGAGAGACATGAGAGATGAGAGACATGAGAGATGAGAGACATGAGAGACATATGAGACATGAGAGACATGAGAGGCATGAGACATGAGAGACATGAGAGGCTTGAGACATGAGAGGCATGAGACATGAGAGGCTTGAGACATGAGAGGCATGAGACATGAGAGACATGAGAGGCTTGAGACATGAGAGGCATGAGACATGAGAGACATGAGAGGCTTGAGACATGAGAGGCATGAGACATGAGAGACATGAGAGGCTTGAGAGGCTTTAAAGGCTTTCCCTTCCACAAGGTTTGAACCAGCAACCTCCTGAATGAAAGGTGAGCAACACACGGAGCCAACACCACATCAGACTGAAGTCATGATATAGTCGTAGTACATTATGTCATAAAAACGTGACAGAGCCGTAAGAAGAGGAAGTGGGCGGAGCTTACCTGCCCAGCCCTTTGATGCCAGACGAGCCTCTGGACAGACACTGGAGCCTGAGTCTCTCCAGCGGGTCCCTGCACTCCTGCAGCTCACGCTTGGCCTTGGTGTTCATCTCTCGGTCGTGTCTGGACGTCCCGGCCATCACCGCGTCCTCCAACACAACATGTCTCAACATGTTACTCAGAGACACGTGTTCACTACACAGCAGCGTTCATCAACTCAAGATATATTTAACGTGATTAAAGTGTTTCACTGCTGAACGTATTCCATCAGTCATTCACATTATTGATTCATAAATCTGTTCAAAGCCGTTTATACAACAGAGAAATATGTGTAGATATTTAATAATGAGCTCTTATTAGCTGAGGATCAGAATGTTTAATTACTTTTCACTTTTCTACATTAATCTTTAGTAACTTTATAGATTAATTAATAAAGTATTTAATCAACGATACACGATGATGTATTATTAGAGTTTATAAGAAGTTATTAAAATTAGCTCCACCCTAACCAGCTGCATCAAAATATAATATAATATATAATAATCTAATATTATATTATATTATATTATAATATGATATAATATAATATAATATAATAAATACAATAATCTAATATTATATTATATTATATTATATTATAATATAATATAATATAATATATAAAATAATATAATATATAAAATAATATAATATAATAATATCATATAATATAATAATATAATGTAATAATATACTAATATAATATAATATAATACAATAATAATATAATATTTATCAGCATGAGCACTTCTATTTGTGGTACTTTAAGTGTCTTTACATATTAATACTTTTATATTTGTTCATGACGTTTACTTCTTATTTTAAATGCAGTAGTATTTTTACAGTTGATGTATTAGTACTTTTACTGAAGTAAAATAATCTGAATACTTCTTCTACTGGTTGTATTTATTATAAGTGATGTTTTTAACGCAGTACTTTTATAGAAGAGTACTTTTGTTTCTTTTACTACTACGTCATGTTTAGAAGCTCGTGAGATCCGGAAGTAGGCTTGCTGACGGGCTCCTGCCAGAGGAACGTTAACAGGTTAATACTTATTATCATTATTATTATTATGATCAGTAAAACTCTATCATCAGTCAATAACATCAGAGACTCACCGACGCTCTGATGTTTTTCTCTTCAGCTGGAAACAGACGATCCTGGTTACCATGGAGATCTAGTGTCCTCTGCTGTGATTGGCTGTTCAGTCTCGGTGCGTTTTATTGAGCTGACGTCTACAGTTTAAATATACACATAAATACTGCTAAAAGTACTACTACCGCTCCTGTAGACGTTGGGATGTACTCAGTTAGAGTACTTGTAATATTAAAGTATTATAATATAAAGTATTTCATTCACTATCTTCACAACCGGAAGTGCTGAAAAACACAAAAGATTCAACTGTTTGTTAGCTACACTTCCGGTGGTTGTTTCAAAAATAAAAGCCTACCACAATCCTTCACATTAAAAAGCTTTTCTTTAGTTTTACAGTGAAGCACACACAGGAAGTGATGTGTGACCAGTAAAGAGGATCAACGATGACGTATTCAGCAAACATCCGTTCGCTTTTTAACTCTTTTAAATCCAAACTTTACACGTTTCTGTTTATCTATTCTAAAATTACAATTATTAATTTAATAACTCGTGTTTTCTCTATTTAATTTATCCTTTAAATCATATTTGTCTTTACAGAAGACACAGGTGATTTAATGATAAACACGTTGAATGTCGTTGACATGAATGTGAGCTGTCGCATGATATCTGGAGCATTAAAGTCATTTTATGAAACAACATTAAGTCACTTCTGAATGTGAGTCATTCTAATAGATACAAAGTAGAGAACGTGTGTTTGTCTACTTTTGATTAGTTTATTGTTAGTATGTGTTGAGTCTTGTTATTGGTGTGAGATCACGAGCCCTCACTGCCCTCTAGTGGTCAGAGTCACGAGCTGCACGCTGCGTTTCTCAGGGAATGACGTCAGCGTGTTGATGTTCAACAGGTTTTATGAGTTCTTGTTTCCTTAAAGTTCTATAAGCAGAGAAAGACTCAGAGGTCAGACATGTGTTCACACTTTAGACTTCCTCTGGAGAAGAAGCTTTTATTCACTTTATATGATCCACAAATATGAAACAAAACAGAGAATTCACAGTATTTATTCAGGTTTAATCTGACTTTCACTTACTTTATCTTCATTTGATTCTGTTTTACTTTCTCTATATTCTGTTCATGCGAGTCTTTCAATATTGTTTTTTAAATATTTCTATGATTATTTCCTTGTTGGTGAAAGTTGAAATAAACGAAGTCACGTGACTTCAGATAACGAGGTAAACAGGAAGTGAAGTTTCTTTGTTTCCTCAGTTTCTAATCATTTGAGATGAAACATCTTTATTGTTTCCCTCAGGATGAATTCAGCTCTGACATCAGAACATAAGTACAAATGAATAATAACTCGTGAATAAAATAATAATCGTCCCTGAGAGTGTTTCAGGTAAATCATGTGACCTCAGAGCGTCCCGCCTCTCTGACATATAAACTCTCTGCTCTTCTTCCTCCTCTTCATCAGAGACCAACAGCTCAGGTAAGAACACACTCTGACACACGAATGATGAAATACTATCACTGTATAAAGTAACTATCGTGGTTTAAGGAATATTAATGAGCACGCTAATCAGAAAGTCAATGACGTCATCAAAACCTTTTGGAAGAAATCAGAAACTCTTAAAACATGAAATATAATGTTGTTGGTGAACCGGCCTGAGAGACAAAAGATCAAACGAAGAGAAATGTGAATTTACCAACTTACTGAATAAATATGATGACGTATGAATCTAAAGGTTCATTTGATCCACAACTAAATGTTAGAAGAAGGTGAAGAGAACTCTGTAGATTAGAAGTAAACATTACAACACGATCAATGATCCTACGGCATAATTACAGCAACTTATGGACTAAATATTGTGACATATGAGATGACGTATCTGAGCTTAGTGAAGCTCAAAACGAGAGTTTAGCTGCTTCGTTCTGTGGCGCAAATACAAAAGGTCAGAAGCAGGAGCTGCCGCTTGCTGCTCAGTTTTTATTTGTTTTGAATCGCCTCTCAACACCAGCTCTACATATCTCTAATAGTGCTGAACAAGAAATATTAGTAGCTGACAGACATATTATTATTATAATTATTGACACCACACTTTTCCTGAGAAATGTTTCTGATTCCTCCTTCGATCAGGTCGATTCAGGGTTTTTCAAAAGCTTCTGGTCTCAATTTAAACTTGCACAATTATCCCAAAAAATCAACAAAATCTTGTATAATATTTTATGCAAAAACAAAATAATGAACATAAATAAATGTGGTCATTTGAATTTTTTTCTAAACTTCACAACTCTAAACAGTAAAATGAATTGGCTCAGACTATTTATTAAAAACCCATCATCTTATGAATTCTATGACAAATTATGAATTTTCCCAATTTGTAGTTTATGATGCAAAAATCAACCACTGCCACGTGTTATAATCAGAAGACATGACTACACATGATTATGAAAGAATCTAAAACATGAGTTTATAAAATCTTGGCACTTGTTTTGCTTGAAGACATAAATATGTTTCATAGATGAATCACAATTTGGGTTCATGAGGAAACAACATATTGCAAACAATACTTGATCAGTATTACATGAATTACATTATAACAATATTGTTAATACCAATGGTCTCATCTTGTTTCTGGAGTTTTATTAAGCGTTTGATCCGCTTGAAAAGGTTTTCATTTTCAAAGCTTCTGTTAAATTTGGTTTTGAAGATTTCTTTTGCAGATCTGTCAGAATATTATTTATTATCTTAGCAGCAGCGCAGTGACATTAAAATGTGGTTCATCCCCTGTTCAGTGTGTCACGTGGCTTTAAACCATGTTGCCCAATTTCATGAGATTAGTGCCGGTTCGTTATTCTTCGGGTTGTAACCCCGAACCTCTGATCTACAAAAAGACTCTTAGAACTCTGCCTCCTTACATTTTCCACCATTTTTAAGTTTTTGAAATGAAGATTTTTGCAAACAGAGGTCCTCCCACTACATTGTCCACCATTTGACAATTTGTGAATAACACATTTTTGAAATCTCCTCCTAAACCATAACTCTGTTTATTATCACATTTTCTGAGGATCATTATTGGAATAAAATTGTAAAATTAGCAACATCTGCAATAAATATCTGATTCAGTTTTCAAGATATTGATCAATAAACTTTAAAAGGGTGTGGCTCAGCACATAACCAGACTAAAGTCAACAACCATTGGGCCAATCACCATAAAACGAACTAGCTCAACATGTCCACAAGAGCACCTGAAAGATACTCTGAAAATCTTATTAAAATCAACCACCAGGGGGCGCTACAAATACAAAAAGAGCCATGGCATAACACAAATTACAGAATAGGTTCATAACAAAACAGGAAACGTACCCTGAAACATTTATCAAAATCGACCACTAGGGGAGGGGGCCTTACAAATGCAAAAAATAATCGTAGCACAAACAAAATCTGATTATCAATCAAATAAATGTTTCTACAGCTATCACAAAACTTGCAGGATTAGTTTCATGATGTTCAACCACATTTTAGAATCAGGAGTCACCACCAGAACTAATCACTGTTTCAGAAGGAAAGTTAAACAATCTCTAAACTTAATCCTGAGCTCAGTTTGTCCAAACATCACCAAACGTTCTGGTTGTTTTGTGATTGAGCTGTTGAAATAGTAGAAATATAAAAACAATAAAAAATGCCAAGACAAATGAGATGACTTCGCTTAGCTTAGCTTAGTGAAGCTTAGCTTAGCTTTGTGAAGCTCAAAACCAGCTGCTGCTGCCGGCAGTTTTGATTTTGGCAGTTTAGCTGCTTCGTTCTGTGTCACAAAAAAAAGGTCAGAAGCAGGAATTACCGCTTGCTGCTAATATTAACCCTCTCAACACCAGCTCTACATATCTCTAATAGCGCTTAACAATAAATACTAGTAGCTGATAGACATATTATTATTATAATTATTGACACGACACTTTTCCTGAGAAATGCCTCCCAGATTCCTACATTGATAAGATTGATTAAGGGTTTTTCAAAAACTTCTGGTCCCAATTTAAAAAATAGATTTATTTACTATCCAAAAAATTGTTTATTTTTTATGGAAAAACAAAATAATTACCAGAAATGAATGTGGTCGTTTGACTTTTTTTGTAAACTGCACAACTATTAACATTAAAAATGTGTTGACTCAGAAAGGTCTTATGAATTTTATAACAAATTATGAATGAAGCCCTAACTATGAACCTGAGCCAGTCCTAACTATACACCTGAACCAGCCCTAACTATAAACCTGAACCAGCCCTAACTATAAACCTGAACCAGTCCTAACTATAAACCTGAACCAGCCCTAACTATAAACCTGAACCAGCCCTAACTATAAACCTGAACCAGTCCTAACTATGAACCTGAGCCAGTCCTAACTATAAACCTGAACCAGCCCTAACTATAAACCTGAACCAGCCCTAACTATAAACCTGAACCAGTCCTAACTATGAACCTGAGCCAGTCCTAACTATAAACCTGAACCAGCCCTAACTATAAACCTGAACCAGCCCTAACTATAAACCTGAACCAGCCCTAACTATAAACCTGAACCAGCCCTAACTATAAACCTGAACCAGCCCTAACTATAAACCTGAACCAGTCCTAACTATAAATCTGATCCAGCCCTAACTATAAACCTGAACCAGCCCTAACTATAAACCGGAACCAGTCCTAACTATAAACCTGAACCAGTCCTAACTATAAACCTGAACCAGCCCTAACTATAAACCTGAAACAGCCCTAACTATAAACCTGAGCCAGCCCTAACTATAAATCTGAACCAGCCCTAACTATAAACCTGAACCAGCCCTAACTATAAACCTGAACCAGCCCTAACTATAAACCTGAACCAGCCCTAACTATAAACCTGAACCAGCCCTAACTATAAACCTGAACCAGTCCTAACTATAAACCTGATCCAGCCCTAACTATAAACCTGAACCAGCCCTAACTATAAACCTGAACCAGTCCTAACTATAAACCTGAACCAGCCCTAACTACGAACCTGAACCAGCCCTAACTACGAACCTGAGCCAGCCCTAACTATAAACCTGAACCAGCCCTAACTATAAACCTGAGCCAGCCCTAACTATGAACCTGAGCCAGCCCTAACTATAAACCTGAACCAGCCCTAACTATAAACCTGAGCCAGCCCTAACTATAAATCTGAACCAGCCCTAACTATAAATCTGAACCAGCTCTAACTATAAACCTGAGTTAGCCCTAACTATAAACCTGAGTTAGCCCTAACTATAAACCTGAACCAGTCCTAACTATAAACCTGAACCAGCCCTAACTATAAACCTGAACCAGCCCTAACTATAAACCTGAACCAGCCCTAACTATAAACCTGAACCAGTCCTAACTATAAACCTGATCCAGTCCTAACTATAAACCTGAACCAGCTCTAACTATAAACCTGAACCAGCTCTAACTATAAACCTGAGTTAGCCCTAACTATAAACCTGAGTTAGCCCTAACTATAAACCTGAACCAGTCCTAACTATAAACCTGAACCAGCCCTAACTACGAACCTGAACCAGCCCTAACTATAAACCTGAACCAGTCCTAACTATAAACCTGAGCCAGCCCTAACTATGAACCTGAGCCAGCCCTAACTATAAACCTGAACCAGCCCTAACTATAAACCTGAGCCAGCCCTAACTATAAATCTGAACCAGCCCTAACTATAAATCTGAACCAGCTCTAACTATAAACCTGAGTTAGCCCTAACTATAAACCTGAGTTAGCCCTAACTATAAACCTGAACCAGTCCTAACTATAAACCTGAACCAGCCCTAACTATAAACCTGAACCAGCCCTAACTATAAACCTGAACCAGCCCTAACTATAAACCTGAACCAGTCCTAACTATAAACCTGATCCAGTCCTAACTATAAACCTGAACCAGTCCTAACTATAAACCTGATCCAGACCTAACTATAAACCTGAACCAGTCCTAACTATAAACCTGATCCAGTCCTAACTATAAACCTGAACCAGCTCTAACTATAAACCTGAACCAGCTCTAACTATAAACCTGAACCAGTCCTAACTATGAACCGAAGTAGCTGTAGCTGACTGACTGGTTTTTCTTTCATCCTAAAGTGCTCTATCCTTAAACTCCTGTGAAGCAGTTACCATGGCAACGTGAGTATCACTAACATTTCTACAACATCACAGTAAAGAAGAGGATGATATCTGACAAGGTGTACGTTCAGTGTGATGGATGATGATGAGGGCTACCAGACACGATGGTTTACAGTGAATTCACATATATGTAATGTACACCCGGTCGGGTACCATGGTCATATCATCACATTTAACATATTAGTAGTTAATTTACTTGTAAACTAAAATTTTTGTCATAAAAATCGAGAATTTGAAACCCAGACAACACATCGTCCTGCTAAACATCAGACAGTGAGAAAAGGTTTGATGGGCTCAGATGACAGGACTTCCTGTTATCCTTGTTTCATTATACGTATAAAGAGACATTTCTCTGATCAGACCTATCAGAACATGTAATAAACAATATGAAGACTTTCAAAGCTTAAAAACACTAACCCTCTCTACCTCTTTCTAAGGTGGAAATACTGGTTCTCTCTTTTGTTCTCTTAATTTCTGTGTCACACTCTTACCAGCAAGCTCTCTTTAAGCATCTCTTTAATCTGTGCTGTTGAAGACATGTTACCCTCAGAGGTGTTGGACAAGTTTTCACTCTCCATCCTATTTCTGATCTATAAAACCTGCTGACTAAACTTCAGCCTCTGTTCCTGCTTTGAGTTGAATTGGAACAGAATCCTGCAAATATCAAACAGATCTGAAAATACATGTGTGTAGTTTTTAATACACTATTTTTGGCTACACCAAGTGCATGATGTTGCTTTTGTTACAGTTTAGTGCTGGTGCATAAAAGACAATGCCTGAGCACCCATGGGTAATTGTGAGCATCCACAGAGGGGGGGGGGGGGGGGGGGGGGGGCGTGACCATATCCAGTGAACAATATCGTCCAATGAAGTTATAAAGATAAATGAACAATGTGTCAAAGAATTTAGTTTTAACATTTAAAATAGTAATAACTTTATTCCAAGTTTTGTCCGCTCAGTAGTTTCACACAGCGGCTGGGAAGGAAACAGCAGAGCTAATGAGGGAAATGGCAACAGGTGTGTAGGTGGGAGGGGCTGTCAGGTGAGCAGGACGAGCAAGAGAGTCTGACGGCTGGTTGGTTAGTGGATGGCAGGACAGGGGAGTGAGACAAGGGTACGTGGCCTGGGCTTAGTGAACCGCTGGAGCAGGGACAGAGAGCAAGACCTGGCAAAAGAATAAGAAACTAGAGGGTCCTCATAACAGAACCCTCCTGCCAAGGGACAGGATCCAGACGCCCCTCCAGGAACGCCAAGCAAGGTGGGCGGAGGGATTCAGGGGCAAATGTTCCAAGGAAGTCCCCCAGCAGTCTGGGCCTATAGCATCTCTTTAAGCTACCTATATCAGCATAACTAGGGGCTGGTCCGAGGCAAGCCTGAACCAGCCCGAACTGTAAACCTGAACCAGCCCTAACTATAAACCTAAACCAGCCCTAACTATAAACCTGAACCAGCCCTAACTATAAACCTAAACCAGCCCTAACTATAAACCTGAACCAGCCCTAAATATAAACCTGAACCAGCCCTAACTATAAACCTAAACCAGCCCTAACTATAAACCTGATCCAGCCCTAACTATAAACCTGAACCAGCCCTAACTATAAACCTAAACCAGCCCTAACTATAAACCTGAACCAGCCCTAAATATAAACCTGAACCAGCCCTAACTATAAACCTAAACCAGCCCTAACTATAAACCTGAACCAGCCCTAACTATAAACCTGAACCAGCCCTAACTATAAACCTAAACCAGCCCTAACTATAAACCTGAACCAGCCCTAACTATAAACCTAAACCAGTCCTAACTATAAACCTGATCCAGCCCTAACTATAAACCTAAACCAGTCCTAACTATAAACCTGATCCAGCCCTAACTATAAACCTGAACCAGCCCTAACTATAAACCTGAACCAGCCCTAACTATAAACCTAAACCAGCCCTAACTATAAACCTGAACCAGCCCTAACTATAAACCTAAACCAGTCCTAACTATAAACCTGATCCAGCCCTAACTATAAACCTGAACCAGCCCTAACTATAAACCTAAACCAGTCCTAACTATAAACCTGATCCAGCCCTAACTATAAACCTGAACCAGCCCTAACTATAAACCTGAACCAGCCCTAACTATAAACCTGAACCAGCCCTAACTATAAACCTGAACCAGCCCTAACTATAAACCTAAACCAGTCCTAACTATAAACCTGATCCAGCCCTAACTATAAACCTGAACCAGTCCTAACTATAAACCTGAACCAGCCCTAACTATAAACCTGATCCAGCCCTAACTATAAACCTGATCCAGCCCTAACTATAAACCTGAACCAGCTCTAACTATAAACCTGAACCAGTCCTCACTATAAACCTGATCCAGCCCTAACTATAAACCTGAACCAGTCCTAACTATAAACCTGAACCAGCCCTAACTATAAACCTGATCCAGCCCTAACTATAAACCTGATCCAGCCCTAACTATAAACCTGAACCAGCTCTAACTATAAACCTGAACCAGTCCTCACTATAAACCTGATCCAGCCCTAACTATAAACCTGAACCAGTCCTAACTATAAACCTGAACCAGTCCTAACTATAAACCTGATCCAGACCTAACTATAAACCTGATCCAGCCCTAACTATAAATCTGAACCAGCTCTAACTATAAACCTGAGTTAGCCCTAACTATAAACCTGAGTTAGCCCTAACTATAAACCTGAACCAGCCCTAACTATAAACCTGATCCAGCCCTAACTATAAATCTGAACCAGCTCTAACTATAAACCTGAGTTAGCTCTAACTATAAACCTGAGTTAGCCCTAACTATAAACCTGAACCAGCCCTAACTATAAACCTGAACCAGCCCTAACTATAAACCTGAACCAGCCCTAACTATAAACCTGAACCAGCCCTAACTATAAACCTGAACCAGTCCTAACTATAAACCTGAACCAGTCCTAACTATAAACCTGAACCAGCCCTAACTAAACCTGAGCCAGCCCTAACTATAAACCTGAACCAGTCCTAACTATAAACCTGAACCAGACCTAACTATAAACCTGAACCAGTCCTAACTATAAACCTGAACCAGTCCTAACTATAAACCTGAACCAGACCTAACTATAAACCTGAACCAGTCCTAACTATAAACCTGAACCAGTCCTAACTATAAACCTGAGACCCCGGACTGAAACTGGAAATTGGTTCTACAGAAGAGGAGCTTGGTAGCTGAAGGCTCTGGTTGCCATCATACTTTTTAAGGCCATATCCACACTACTCCAGTTTTACTCCATCTTTGCTACGTTTACACTGAGCAGCCACACCACGCCGGAGTTTTGGAGCACCCTAACGGAGGAACCTGAAAACTCCGCCGAGGTTGGAGGTATTTGAAAACTCCGGGGTTTTGGTTCAGTGTAGACGGTCGGACACGGATGTCTGTTAGAAAAAATGAGCCCACACCCGTGCTCGCTACTGGATTGGTTATTAGAAGCCATGACGTCTCCGTCCCTGATTCGTCACACTCACTATCACGTGACCCGTACCCGGAAGAAAATAAACAGCCAGGCGACCAGCGACAAATCCAGAGACGCTATCAGCCGTACATGGAGCGCCGGTTTTGTGCGCCTGTATTACCTGTTGCATGCTAGCAGCTGTTGTGCAGTAAAAAGTCTGCATTCATGTGGAGGAAGCAGCTGTTATTCTAGCTGCGTGACCATCGGCGATCAGCCCCCACGGAGCGGCTGTCTGAAGCTACAGTTAGCAATAAATGCTATTCAGAGCTACAGCTACAAACAGACAACACAGAGGAAACGAGTGAGAGACGAGTGATCGACGCTGATTCGTTTTACTTTTTCCGTTTGGTAGCCTTGAGAGACCTTAGTCTGCAAGTATTTCTTTATGAAAATATGTACGAAGATATATTATATTCGCTAATGCTAATCGCGGTTAGCATTTCCCCATTGGCGGTAATGTTAAAATTAGCTTAGAAGCTAGCGAGTCGGACCTGTTGCATGATGTTGTGCCCTAAAAGATGGAGCAAATGCCCTAAAGAATTGATAGAGGGTGAAGATGATGTCCCTGTTTCTCTGCTGGGTGACCCAGCTTATCCCCTGATGCTGTATCTCATGAAGGAATACCCCAATGGCGGAGCTAACGTTACATTCATCAGCCCCCACGGC
The DNA here is from genome assembly GCA_024529925.1 of Ophthalmolycus amberensis. NCBI lineage: Eukaryota > Metazoa > Chordata > Actinopteri > Perciformes > Zoarcidae > Ophthalmolycus > Ophthalmolycus amberensis. The sequence continues at coordinate 1,321,981 of JAFEUB010000211.1, read as the reverse complement.
AACAACAGACAACACAGAGGAAGCGAGTGATCGACATGTGTTGACCACATTTATGGACCATAATCTAGTAAACGTTTACGTGTAAGTGTTGATTTTAAAGGAGAGAGAGCGAGAGAGAGACCCGCAGCGCTGTAACTACGTCTGAAAAATAAAACTTCTAAAACTTTCCACGAACTGTCTGTTTGAGTTTATAGAGGAAGATTGTAGAGGAAGATCTTAAGTATCAAATACAACCTTTCTATACAACTACAAATACAACTCTTTTTTCTGCATCCCTTTGAGACAGGATGTGCCTGATTTTTGCAATGTTAAGTAGGTGATAAAAGGCAGTCCTTTCAATTAGTTTTATCTGGGAGTTAAAGGACAAATCCTGATCAAAGTTAACTCTGAGATTCTTTACGGTGCTGCTGGATGCAGAGCAATAACATCTAGAGAAACTATATCATCAGATAACTGATGTCGGAGGTGTTCTGGGCCTCGTAGAATAACTTCAGTTTTGTCTGAGTTTAACTTCAGGAAGTTTTTATGTCCTTAACACATGCTTGAAGTTTAGTGAGCTGGTTGGTTTCATCTGGCTTGATTGATAGATATAATTGGGTATCATCTGCATAACGATGAACATTTTTGGAATGTTTCCCAACAATATTGCCTAAAGTAAACATATGAATAGAATTCTTTGTGGAACTAATTGATTCTTCAAGCATCTGTTGTCCACGGCTGATTTATTCAGAATGAAAAGTTTCTCCTTCAGATTGTTAAAAATATTATAAAAATGTTCTGATTGTTCATGCAGGAGATGTCAGATTACAGATGATCATTAATCATGTGCATCGTGACCTCCTTTCCAAGTGATTTTGCATTTTTTACGTGTTTGTTTTATTCTTGAAATGTATTACTGTGTCAATACTGCGGTATCATATTTTACTATGAGAACATTTGCAACATGAGAGAAGAATTAAGACTGAAAACGTGTTGAATTGATTATAAAAACAGCTTCACAAAAACATTTTTCTTGTTAATTAAAATCTTGTTAAATCGAAAGATTTATACATTTTTTATCAAATGTTAGAAGGACACAGGTAGAAGTTATAGAGTGATCACCTGTGGTGGAAGAGCTTAAGATAGTAGCGCTATGTACCTGGAAATCAAATCAAATTAGATTTTTTGTGAGCTAATTATTTCCTTTGGCACTGATATTATTTTTCTCATTAGTTGTTATCTGCTGATGCCGCTGATAGTTTTGAAGGATGACCTAACATCAGATGGTGTAACTGGTCAGTTTGTACATACATAGTTTGTGTTCATACAGTAGATTCATGTTTTAAAAAGACCACAGAAAGTAGAGTGAATTTATTCCATTTAATTTATGTTAGTAGCTTTTGAACTAATGTCTTCATTTTTGTACAGGAACAAGAACGAGAACACTTCATCTAAATATGATTACATCACCAACAAGAAACTGATCGATGAAGGATCTCCTAAAGTCTACCAGCTGAAACCAAAGAAAGACAACATTGAATCTCTGAGAAGAATGACTCTTGGTGAAAAGAATCCAAACGAGAAAAACAAAACAATCCTGCTTGTTGGTGAAACAGGAGCCGGAAAATCTACTCTGATCAACGCTCTGGTCAACTTCACCATGGGAGTGAATTGGGAGGACGATGTCTGGTTTCAGATCGTAGAGGAAGAGGAGGAAGAGCAATCAGAGAGTCAGACGTCAGATGTGATCGTGTACGAGATCTTTGGTTTTGAAGATGAAACTCTGCCCTACTCTCTGACCATCATCGATACTCCAGGATACGGAGACACCGGAGGGATTGAACATGATGTAATAGTCAGTCAAAGACTATTTGACTTGTTCCGCTCATCGGATGGAGTTCATGAGATCAATGTGGTGGGTCTGGTGCTGAAAGCAGGCGAGAATCGACTGGATGAACGACTGTCATACGTATTTAATTCAGTGGTGTCTCTGTTTGGAAAAGACATGGAGAAGAACATTGTCGCCCTCATCACACACTCAAATGGAAGGACACCTAGAAATGCTCTGAAAGCCCTCGAGGCTGCAAACATCAAGTGTGCCAGAAATGAAAAGAACGAGCCTGTTCACTTCCTGTTTGATAATTGCCAAAACGAAGCCAGGACAGATGACATAGAAGACCTTAAACATGCAGATAAAATAGCTACGAGAGGAATGAAGCAGTTCACAGAATTTCTGGGAAACACTGAATCTCAAAAGCTGGAGATAACCGTGGACGTTCTGAATGAACGGATTAGACTGACAGCCTGCATCCAGAACCTGAAAGAGAGAATTCAATACATTGAACTCAAACGGACTGAAATCCAGCAGACTAAGGAAGCTCTGAAGAAACATGAACAAGAGATGAAGAATAATGAAGAGTTCACTGTAGAAGTTGATGAGTCCTACAAAGAAGCAGAACCTATAGGAGGTGGATGGTGGTGGTTGATGTTTTTTGAAGGAGCTATCTGCTGCACAGTCTGTGAGGAGAACTGTCACTTCCCTGGATGCACAGTGGCCCACACTCCCTCAGGTTGTGAGGTCATGAAAGGTGGCCGCTGCACTGTGTGTACCAAGAAGTGCCCTGCAGTAGACCACGTTAAAGAAAAGTGGAGGTTTGTGAACAAGACAAGTTAAGAAAACTCTTCAAGATGTGAAAGACAAATATGAAAAGAATAAAGTAAAGACTGAGAAGAAGACGAGCCTTCTGGAAAGTCTCCAAAAAGAGATGGAAAACCTTGAAACAAGGAAAACACAGTTGCTGGATGAGGCCTATGAGCACGTCGTCAGACTGGAGCTGATCGCCTTAAATGTTGTTTCAATGTGCAGCCTCCAACTCAAGCTAGCTAAGCTAAGCTAAGCTATCAGTAGCAACTGTCACAACATCATTCAGTAATTACTCACTGACAGTATGTTTATTACAAATCAGCGTTCTGGGATTAATTGTTGGTGCAATGAACTCCACAGCAACTCTTATTCGTAGCGTTATGAATATACACGTTTTGTTTAAAGTAGAAGTTTGAAGACTTGTTTCATCTTCCTGTTTATGCTGTTTTCCCCCTAAAAGGGGCGTGGTCATGAGAGCACGATGTATACAACGCATGTCAGGTGATCTGGATTCACCTGCACGTCACTGCAGTAATGAGAAGTTAAACTACTGGAGGTCAGAAAGATCTGTGTGTTACTTTACTATAAATATCAATGTGATCTGCTGTGTTTGTGCGCGTTCTTTATGTGCAGTCATTAATCATTAGTTTATAAAAACTCAAACATTAAACTATATCATCTGTACGATTCTGTAAACATTATTTCACTAACAAGGACCACGCCAATAACAGTATGAGTTTCGAGAGGTTTATTGCATAGTGGAATGATTGTTAGATTCAATAAGCGGAAGGGGTCGAGGGATGAATAGAAATAGAAATTATACTATCTTTATCCCTTTAAGGGGGAAATTTTTCTCTGCATTTGACCCACCCCTGTATATAGGGAGCAGTGGGCTGCCAATGACAGGGGCCCGGGGAGCCGGGGGTTCAGTGTCTTGCTCAGGTACACTTCGACACATGACACGTCTCAGTCGGGGATCGAACCGTTGACCTTCCGGTTCCCAGACGACCTCTGGTCAGTGCGCCACAGTCGCCCCCAAATAAAGAATCGTTCCCTGACCGGGAATCCAACCCGGGCCGCGGCAGTGAGAGCACCGAATCCTAACCACTAGACCACCAGGGAGCTGCAATATAGGGTAGGGGTAGAGGCATGAAGGGGAGTAGGGTAGAGGGATGATGATATGTGGGGTAGGGATGAAGAGATGAGGGGATGTGGGGTAGGGTTAGGGTAGAGGGATGAAGGGATGTGGGGTAGAGGGATGAAGGGATGTAGGGTAGAGGGATGAAGGGATATGGGGTAGGGGTCGAGGTAGAGGGATGTAGGATAGGGGTAGGGGTAGACGGATGAAGGGATGTAGGGTAGAGGGATGAAGGGGAGTAGGGTAGAGGGATGATGATATGTGGGGTAGGGATGAAGAGATGAGGGGATGTGGGGTAGGTTTGGGTAGAGGGATGTGGGGTAGAGGGATGAAGGGATATAGGGTAGAGGGATGAAGGGATATGGGGTAGGGGTCGAGGTAGAGGGATGTAGGATAGGGGTAGGGGTAGACGGGTGAAGGGATGTAGGGTAGAGGGATGAAGGGATGCAGGGTAGGGATGAAGAGATGAAGGGATGTCAGGAAGAAGAAACGAGGAGGGTTTGTAGAAAGGTTAGGCGATCGATGGGGGACCGTTGATGTCTGGCGGCTGGCGGGAACGGGGGAATGGAGAGTATAGGGTGGGGGCCGTCTCTTCGGAAGCTCTGGCGGTGCAGAGTCCCCAAAAGATAGCTCCATAAAGACTGATGCCGATGGCCGTTTCTGGTGTCGTTCGGGTTGGAACGAACTTATGAGAGGTACGCGGGGGAAGACCAACAATCATGTATCTTGAGGATGTGGTCGGAAATTCCTTGGCTTGAAGCGGTGGAGGCGGCGCCGAGTAAACGGGGGGTATTCTGGATCAGGCCAAGATATGGCAAAAGTGGTGGTGAGACCGCAACAGGGGATCTTGCGGGGTGTTCGGCTGGCTGAACTTGAGCTTAAGTAGTCGCGGATGGGTTCGTACGGACTTGAGTACGAGTCTGGTCGGAAAAGGTAGATGGGTTGAGGTGGACCGTATTTGTTGGTCTTGCGGCATTTGAGGTGACAGACGACTGTCGGGAGGATGGATGTGATGTCGGGACTGATGGAGTTCAAGGCGGTGAACTTGGAGCAGCGAAAGAAGCTGGCAAGAACGTGGACTTTAATGCTTTGTCCATGAAGGGAGACGGATGACCTGAGCTGAGGGTGAGGATGCCGCAGGTGAGGAGGTCCGAAGTGAGGGGCAGCCATTTAGAAGTAGTTTGGCTTTACGGACCTTCGATTCCGGATTCGCTTAAATCAGTCCAGAAATAATATATATTTAATGATTGCTTCGAATAATTTGCCATGGTTGAGTGTCTGGGTCTGCAACGTAGTAGCTGGCTACGCAATTAAATACTCTTCCTTCGAAGAGTCGAAGAGGAAGTGAACGGGTTCGTTGTGCTTAAATACTCTGTGCAGAGGAAATGAGCGGTGTTCTGGGCGTGGCCCTGTTCCTGAACAAATTTATGGAACTACATGTCTTGTAGTCAGCAGGTGTGAGTAGTGTTGTTGTTGATTAGTTTAAAGTGTGTTTGATCAAATAGTGCCGACATCAACAATCTGCAGAAACGTTCATTATTGTTTCATGTTGTTAATGCTTCATGTGTATCTTCCATCAGTCTTTGTTTGATCTGATGTGAGTTTTATGAGTCAAATGAAATGTTACTTTATGATTTAAACGTCTGAGATAACGAGTCATCTCCACATGAAATCATGTTCGTCTTCTGTGAATCATGAAATCTCTGCTTCATTAAAGCATCTTCAAGAGTCTTCAGTTCTTCTTCTTTCAACCAAACTTTATTCAACAAACACGTTGATTGTTCCAGTAAAACGTTTCTTTAGCAGCTAGAGACTCAATGCAGACACAGATTTAAACATTATAATCACATTTAAATGAGCGTCAGAAAGGAAACATGATATTGTGTTAGAATCCAGGTTGTGGCCGCCAGATGGAAGCAGAAGTACAAGAGTCTCTGAAGTGACGTGAGGACATGAAGAGAAGCTGAGAGGACAGATGTTTGCTGAGGAACAAACTGAACTCTCCGTCTGAGAACTCTGCTGCGATTCAACACGTTTCCTGCTGAACTCTCAAACCACGAAGAGTCATTCTGTTTGTATGTATCAGCTGATAGATGAGCTATCGATGATCATTGCATTCTCACAATGAATAAATGTTGAAATGACTTGAGTCTGTCGGGGAGACGAGTGAGGAGATCTTCATCTACATCTGTAGTGTAGCTCTAAACACCTTCACAGTGAGGTGTTAGTGCTTTGACTCAAGTCACGGATCTGAATACGTTTCACTGCTTTAACCAAACTCATGTGAAGCGGTATTTTCAATGCAGCATTTTACTTAGTATTTAATATTGTAGTATTGCTACTTTAAATAAAGTCAAGGATCAGACTAGTTCTGGTTCTGGTCTCTACGTAAGCCAAGAACTGCCATCCTAGTAATTCTTATTTTAATGCCGTTATCTCGAGATCAAGTTCATTATTGAGTTATCCCGAGATCACTAGAAGGTTGTTTCCTTACATTCAATGCCAGTATTCATTTAGATGACTGTGGTCTCATCAGCTGATGCTAAAGCTGTCGTGCTCCTATATACTGACACGTACGGTAAACACATCCAGTCTGCCAGAGACTGTAAAGAAGTCTGTATACAAAAAGATTGATATGAAAATACCACATTTAACTACATTTTGCAATGAAACTTCTGTATTTGTTTCTAAATACTTTTCTGGCTGAAACAAAAAGAGAAACACGTTTAAATTCACAAAGTTAATTCAAAGCAGAAAATCCCCAAAAGAGAAACAAAATAAATCAACAGTTACAACACAAGTGAATCATTTAAATTATTTTGATGAAATTAAACTGTGAGCATGTTCGCTAACACGTCACAAAAAGGCTTTTTGTGCAGATTAGATTTTCTAAATTCTTTCAAATCAAAAACCAATAACGCCATGAAGCTACGGTTGCTAAGCTAACTCATTGAGATGCTGCAGACGGCGCTAGCGTTAGCGTTAGCGCGTCACGCTGTCCTCCGCGGTGGCGGGGTCCAGGTAGACGTACGGCATCGTCATGCCGACGTTCCTCTCTCTGATGTCACAGCTCAGACCTTTCAGGTCGTCATGGAAACGGTCTGCCGTCTCCACGGCAATGCTCTCTGTGCTGTTCCGCCCAGAGGAGCCTTAAAGGAACAGTAACAGATTCTAAATATGTTTTTTAATATATAAGAGCCAGTCGGTGTTTGTTCAGGTTAATGTAAGATGAACTTCTCCTCTGAAATGGTGAAAATAAACTTTTCTTAAAGTGGCAACATAACAAATGTTATCTCCAGGTGAGCGTTTGATTGACAGACGGTTCATCCAATCACCTGCTACAGATTTCTTTGACACTTTTCCAAACAGTTTCCAATGACGTCTTCTTCTGTGGTTCAGTGAGCAACTCCCAACAACACTGGACACACTGCATTTTGTTTCCACAGTTACTTCTTTAGTAAGAACTGATATTGATACTCTTTGTAACTGGTGTTAGCTACTGAAAGCTAGCAGGTAAAACAAGAGCGAAATCCTCTTCCTGTTTTGGTTGAAGCACTTCCTGTCTGCCGTAAATGGACCATAATGTACTAAATGAACATCATGCTGTACTGAAGACTTGAAACTAGAGATTGAGACCATAAACTCATGTTTACAATGTTTACTGAGGTAATAAATCAAGAGAGAAGTAGTCATTTTCTCATAGACTTCTATACAACCAGAGGAGTCGCCCCCTGGTGGACACTAGAGAGAATGCAGCTGTAACACATGAAGCTTTGAAGAACAGGAGGTTGTCTCCTGGTTGCTAAAAAACAAAAAAACAAAAATATATATATATATATATGAGGGCTGGGCAAGTTAACGCGTTAATTTCGCGTTAACGCATCCATTAATTAACGCCGACAATTATTTTATCGCGCGTTAATGCATTTTTTAAATTTATTATATATATACTTTTTATTATTATATCATATTATATTTAGTGCTGGCCAACGATTAAAATATTTAATCGCGATTAATCGCATGGATTTTTTGCGATTAATCGCATTGTTATGGCAAAGTTCAATCATGAATTATAAAGTAGTGTATTGCGCACTTTTATTTTAAAGTACTGCTATATGAACAAAAGGGCAATAACATTTGGTTCACGAGATGCAGGCAGCATGTTTCATACTTAATGTGAATATAATTCATACTTTGGCATCTTATTCTGAAAACCGGATGTGCGTCTGAAGAAACCGGATGTTGTCTCACGTTAATGTTGCCGCTAACTTTCAAAGTCCTTCGCTCGCTCCCGATCTGTGCGTTTAAATGCGTTTACTGTGAATTTCAGCATGTAGGTGCACTAAAATGACTGACTATAGGATGTTTGCTGGCTTTTATCCCACTGTTCTTGTCATGCTCTTGTTATGTATATGTATTGTCTCTTGTCTTTCAATTAAAAAAAAAGAAAAAAGAATTATAATAAATTTGTAAGATGCGTTAACGCGCGATAAAATAATTGTCTGCGTTAATTAATGAATGCGTAACGCGTTAACTTGCCCAGCCCTCATATATCTATATATTTTTCAATCAATAGATTAATATCCTCGTCTGTTGGTGAGTTTTCCTTCATTAACACTTAATTTTATTTGATGACATCATTCTGCAGCATTTTAAGTTTGTATTTAAATGTTTAAACTGAGACTGAAGTCTTTGATCTGTAGAGTTTAGATTTATGAAAATTACAGATGCGAAAAATAAAAATAAAAAAAAGTTTTCATGCAAAGTTCACGTGAAAGAAAAAACAGTAAAATAAAGACTTTTGCTCACGAGATGAAAATAGATTCAAACAGAACTCAATAACAGACCAGGACATTCATCTATTGATACATTGATTTAGGTGGAATGTACTGAACACAAACATTGGTGTCGGTCTCGGTGTGAAACGTTTAAACGTGAGAAATCATCAACAAATATGAATTAATTATTTTAATTATTTTATTTAGTTGTGTGTAAAGGTCACTAGAGGTCATGTACAGAATGTTAGGACTTCATGAAACACACAGAAGTTTATAATCGATTATTTAATAACTTGTCATTTCTTCTTTAAGGCAACATGTACAGCTACAAGCAGGGGGCGGAGCCTGAGAGGCCTGTGGGCGGGGCCTCACAGTTTGGCCTTGTTCATGCGGCTCATGAGCTTCTCCAGTCTGAGGGCGAGCGTCATGTCTCCTTTGATCCTCAGCTTCCCCGACATGAAGGCCAGCGTGGGCTTCAGCTTCCCTGAGAACAACAACAAACAGCTGTTACAGCAGGAGCCCGCATGACGTCATCGCTGTCAGCATTACCGTGGTAACCGCTCACCTGCAAACATCTTGCTGAAGTCGCCGGAGTCCATCGTCATGACAACATCGGCTTTGACGGGCGACTGGCCCTGACCGGCGCAACCGGAACCGCTCTTCAGGTCCAGAAACCACAAGCCCTCATGTTCTCCTTATATGGACATACACATGGTTACATTAGTGACACGCCCACAACACCTCCTTATATGGACATGTTACATTAGTGACACGCCCACAACACCTCCTTATATGGGCATACACATAGTTACATTAGTGACCCGCCCACAACACCTCCTTATATGGACATGTTACATTAGTGACCCGCCCACAACACCTCCTTATATGGACATGTTACATTAGTGACACGCCCACAACATCTCCTTATATGGACATGTTACATTAGTGACACGCCCACAACACCTCCTTATATGGACATGTTACATTAGTGACCCGCCCACACCACCTCCTTATATGGACATGTTACATTAGTGACACGCCCACACCACCTCCTTATATGGACATGTTACATTAGTGACACGCCCACAACATCTCCTTATATGGACATGTTACATTAGTGACACGCCCACAACACCTCCTTATATGGACATACACATGGTTACATTAGTGACCCGCCCACACCACCTCCTTATATGGACATGTTACATTAGTGACATGCCCACAACATCTCCTTATATGGACATACACATGGTTACATTAGTGACACGTCCATAATACCTCCTTATATGGACATAGTCCTATAATTCCTAACAGACTAACCTGATAGGTCGAACTGATAAATGCCCTGCGTAGACTTGACCACGTCTTCACTGAGGACTCCTCTGATGGCGGTGAACGTGCCTTCTATGGGTCCACCAGAGGAGGAAGGCCTGGCTGATGATGATGATGGTGGTTTGAAGGCTGGTGTTGCTCCTAGCAACAAGAACAGGTCATGTCATTAGAAGACGTAAACATCAAATATACACTTTTGGATGAAAAACTGCATTTCACAATACCACAGTATAATATAATATACTTATTTTATAATGTTGACTGTTTTGATTCTTTTTTAGATCCGTTTAAACTTTCAACAGTATCTGAAACAGTATTTGTAATATTACTAACAGTAACAGTATAACAGTAGTATTATATACAACACTAGTATTATATGTACTAGTATGATTACAGTATTTAAAAATACCAGTGTAAATGTTGTAATAGTATAATTTGCAATACTGAAAGTAGTGTTTGTTGTTTTCAGGGTCAAACTGATTTCAATAGTATAACAGTATTACCAACTAGCAGTAGTATTTACAGTATTTGTAGTATTTACCATGTTGCTCCATCTGGCCGACCAGGTTCTCTGGTGCTTCGTCCAGAAAGAAGTCCGGCAGCAGTGGGTGACCTGTTGACCAATCAGAGACCGCCATGAGTACCACATGACAGAGAGTGGGAAGCACAGAGTACCCATGCTAGGTTAGCGTAAGCATCAGTTAGCATGATGTCACCTGGCTGGACGGCGTACTGTTCGAAATCCTGGACTCCCTGCTCCTTCAGGATGTCCTCGTCAATCAGGAAGTGACCCGTGTAGTCCTTTGGCCGGGTCAGGACGGCGTAGGCGGCGTCCGCCATGATGTCAGACGTACGACACTGTTTACTGATGCCCTCGCCCCCCAACATATCCATCGCTGCCGTCCGGATCGCTACAGCAACACACAGGTCAGAGCAGGGTGAGCATCATGGAGAGGCTGTTAGCATGCTAGTTTAATATGAGAATCTATGAGGACTCTGTTAGCATGCTAGTTTAATATGAGAATCTATGAGGACTCTGTTAGCATGCTAGTTTAATATGAAAGTCTATGAGGACTCTGTTAGCATGCTAGTTTAATATGAAAGTCTATGAGGACTCTGTTAGCATGCTAGTTTAATATGAAAGTCTATGAGGACTCTGTTAGCATGCTAGTTTAATATGAGCGTATGTTAGCATGCTAGTTTAATATGCCAGTCTACGAGGACTCTGTTAGCATGCTAGTTTAATATGCCAGTCTATGAGGACTCTGTTAGCATGCTAGTTTAATATGCCAGTCTATGAGGACTCTGTTAGCATGCTAACATTTAGCCACTGACCAGTTTTAGGCCAGAGGGCGTTGACGGCAATTTGACCTCTGAACTCTTCTGCCATTCCAAGGACACACATGGACATGCCGTACTTCGCCATCGTGTACGCTGACAGAAAAGAAAATGGAAACATGTTCAGGATGAACAGAACAGGTGCATGATGGGATGCTGGCTGGTCAGTTGCTATGGTTACCTGTGTGGTTCTTGAACCAGACGGGGTTGAGGTTGAGCGGAGGAGACAAGTTCAGGATGTGAGGACTACGACTCTTCAGCAGGTGAGGGATGACCAGCTTAGACCTGAAACACAGACGCTGGCTAGCAGCTCTTCAACTGTAATAAACTAGTAACATCAACTTGCTACAGTTCGTTTACAGAAGCTCAGTAACATAAACTCGTTAATGTCGGTACGTTAACTGAATGTTTTAAACAGCCAGCTCATCTCAGAATGATCTCCTGGTCTCTGTTCAGAACGTGGTTTACGGGGACGTCCCGACATGATGCAGATAAGGGTTCTCATGGTGACATGATGCAGATAAGGGTTCTCATGGTGACATGATGCAGATAAGGGTTCTCATGGTGACATGATGCAGATAAGGGTTCTCATGGTGACATGATGCAGATAAGGGTTCTCATGGTGACATGATGCAGATAAGGGTTCTCATGGTGACATGATGCAGATAAGGGTTCTCATGGTGACATGATGCAGATAAGGGTTCTCATGGTGACATGATGCAGATAAGGGTTCTCATGGTGACATGATGCAGATAAGGGTTCTCATGGTGATGCCATGTCACCTCTAATCTAAGTCTGTACTACAGCTCAGTCCGTTTCTATACAGTCTAACTGACAGGTGTCTGGGTCATATGGTTTACGGGGACATCGCGATGCCACCAATGGTACAGGTGTGTGTGTGTGTGTGTCCTACGTCAGGTAAGTCCCTCTCAGGTTGATTCCCAGCATCAGGTCCACCTTCTTGAGGGGCGTCTCCAGAGTTCCTGTCAGACTGATGGCGCTGGCGTTGTTCACCAGGATGTCGATTCCTGACCAATCAGACGCATGATAATGATGATGTCACCGCTGTCAGTCTGAGCTGATCCCTCACCAGCTTCCCACCCACCGACACACCTGTCCAACTGGACCTTTTATTACCTCTAACACCTTAAAGAAACCTTCACTTTCTTCAATAAAAACGGTTCATTCATTCATATTTACATAAATATTATAAGAAATAAAATTCTACAGAAGAAATGAAAAGAAACAGTACCAAAAAAAAGCTGTATTTAAGCTTTTTCAAAATTGTTTTAAACTATTTCAGTAATTTTTAAAAATAAAAATGTGAAGTAAATTTTGAGAAATATTAAGAAAACATTTAAAACTATGAACGTCTTCCGGTCAGTATTTCATAAACACTGAACTTGTTTGTTATTATTCAACATTTTACTAAATGTATTCCCACTTCGTGTAATTTTCTGTTCTTTAAACATTTAATATCTAAACAGACTGTTTTAATGTTTTTATTCAACACTGTAAAAAATGTCGTTTACCTCCAAACTTGTCGACAGCTTTCTGAACAGCGTCTTTGATCTGCTGCTCATCACGGATGTCGACAACACAAGCCAACGCTTTCCCTCCTGCTGCCTCCACTATCACACACACACACACACACACACACACACGTTATAAATATTAAACTATAGTTACACGTTTCAGCCTCCCCCATCCCCTCCCCACTTCTCTGCTCTCCCCTCCCCTCCTCTCCTAACTTCTCTCCTCCCTAACTTCTCTCCCCTCCCCTCCTAACTTCTCTGCTCTCCTCTCCTAACTTCTCTCCTCTCCTCTCCCCTCCTAACTTCTCTCCTCTCCTCTCCCCTCCTCTCCTAACTTCTCTGCTCTCCCCTCCCCTCCTCTCCTAACTTCTCTCCTCTCCCCTCCTAACTTCTCTCCTAACTTCTCTTCTCTCCTCTCCCCTCCTAACTTCTCTCCTCTCCCCTCCCCTCCTCTCCTAACTTCTCTCCTCTCCCCTCCCCTCCTCTCCTAACTTCTCTCCCCTCCTCTCCTAACTTCTCTCCTCTCCCCTCCTAACTTCTCTCCTCTCCTAACTTCTCTCCCCTCCCCTCCTAACTTCTCTCCCCTCCCCTCCTCTCCTAACTTCTCTCCTCTCCCCTCCTCTCCTAACTTCTCTCCTCTCCCCTCCTAACTTCTCTCCTCTCCCCTCCCCTCCTCTCCTAACTTCTCTCCTCTCCCCTCCTAACTTCTCTCCTCTCCTAACTTCCCTCCCCTCCCCTCCCCTCCTAACTTCTCTCCTCTCCTAACTTCTCTCCCCTCCCCTCCCCTCCTAACTTCTCTCCCCTCCTAACTTCTCTCCTCTCCTCTCCCCTCCCCTCCTAACTTCTCTCCTAACTTTGCTCCTACCCTCCCCATTATACACAATCAGCCCGTTAGCTCCTCACCCTCCTGCGCGGTGGTGTAGATGGTTCCCGGTAGTTTTGGGTGGGGTTCGGCGGTCTTGGCGGCGATGACGATGTTGGCTCCGTCTCTGGCGGCCTTCAGAGCGATGGCTTTACCGATCCCTCGACTCGCTCCGGTGATGAAGAGCGTGCAGCCGGCTAACTTCCTGAAAAACACGGAGAAAAAAATAAAAAGAACTTAGCTAACATGCTAACACACAGCTAATTCCAGCTGAGAGCTAAACTAGCTCCATGGACTCAATGGCATGCTAGCGGTATCAACCCCTGTTGCCACTGTTTGTGCTAAGCTAGGCTATCCATGTCTCACTCAGGTTTTTAAGGAAGTTTTATTTTATAAGTAAAAAAATTAATACTATTTAAATAAAACCAAATTTCAAACTTGTGCACTATTTAACAGCTGTGAATTTATTGCAAAATATTGGTTAGAGTTCAAATCTGTCTTTTAAAGTTCTCATTGTGCGTTTTGAAATTAATTTACTTTAAAATAAATAAAGTGAATCACTGTGTAGCCCCGCCCCTAAAGCATCCCCTGCTTTATAGTCTATTAGAGACCTGTCAATCACCGTGTAGCCCCGCCCTAAAGCATCCCCTGCTTTATAGTCTATTAGAGACCTGTCAATCACCGTGTAGCCCCGCCCTAAAGCATCCCCTGCTTTATAGTATATTAGAGACCTGTCAATCAGCGTGTAGCCCCGCCCTAAAGCATCCCCTGCTTTATAGTCTATTAGAGACCTGTCAATCAGCATGTAGCCCCGCCCCTAAAGCATCCCCTGCTTTATGGTCTGTGTGACTCTAAATGGAGCATAATGTACTAAATGAACATCATGCTGTATTGAAGAAGACTTGAAACTAGAGATTGAGATAATATGACTGAGGTACAACTGTTATTACAATTTAAAAATGCAAAATGTTGACAAAAGCCCAAATGTCATCTACCAGACAAATACTATTCTTCACAGCACATCTTTATCCATCATGGCCCTGATCACATTCATGTTTATATTTAAATCTGTGAAATAGTACAGTTGTGACGTCACTACTGTACTCGTTCAGAGTATTGTGTATTTCAATACTGTCACAGTATTTATATAACGTTGACATCTGCTTCATATTTAAAAAACAAAAGACACTTTTTACAGGATGGGACCTTTACATCACTTCTTAAAACACTGTTGTATAGACTGGCTTCAATGTTTTATCTTTATTTGTTGATTTGAATTAATTATTTTACAAAATGATTTAATTTAATTCTTAGTTTATCTGTATCGACTCTTCTTTCTGTTGTTATTGCCTCACTTTGTCTGTCTAAACACTTTGTAAACTCTGTTTTTGAAGGTGATGTATAAATAAAGTTATTATTATGTTATAATCTGTATTTTGGAGCAGAACACTCAATAAGAACAGTTTTAACAACATGATCGCTCATTGGAGCTGACGTCACCAGACGTCATAGAAGGAACCGTAACTTTTAGAAAGAGTCGTTTAAAGTTCAAAGAGCAGACCGACCAACACCGAACTACGTCACGGTTCTGAAGCGGGTGAGTCTCCAGCCCAGTTCGGCTCGGGATCAGTCCCGATAGACCACGTGACTGGTTCCGTTTGAAGGTCTGTCGTCGGTTAGATAATGACAACTGGAACGCACGAGAGAGCTCCGTAGAGAGAACCTTCATTTCTCAACGTGTGTTGCTCAAAGGTCAAAAGGCAGCCGGACCGGAACCAAACTACTCGCGTTTCTGAAGCAGAAGCCCTCACGTCACAATTCGGCGTCAGTAAAATCACTAACTAAAGGTGCTTATTAAGTGGCTAAATCTCAACTAATCACCGAGATGTTTCTGGTTTCTGATGAACGCTTTGGTTAAAATGGAGTTCTGTATTTTGGGTCAACGGACATGTCGCGAGCTGCCTCGCGTGCACTCACCCAGTGTTCTGCAGCATGTTCGGTTCTGTGATGTTGGACTGAAGGTGAGTTAAAGAATGACCGTCTGTCGTCTTCTCCACCTTTCACCCACTTAAAGATACCCCACTCAACCGGAAGTCGAAGAGCAACTGCTCCGCTCCACTTCCGGTCTGCAGATCAAAGATGATATGAGACGAAGAGATGACTCACTCCTCGGTTGTTCATCTTCACATCGTGATTTGTGTGATTGAATCCATACCGGAAGTGTTTTTGTTATATTTACCAACATGTACTTCATAACATTTATTTTATTTTGGCACAGACATTTCCACGACCTCACCATGATGAAGACCTCAACAATAAACCCTAAACTGTGAACATATTTTGTCAAACATGTAGTTTATTTTTCTTCTGATAGATTTAGATACCACATGTTTTATATTTATAAAGGTATTCTTCTTTTCTACCTCTGTTATATACTGTCTTTATTATTACTATTGTGTAGTATGTGTGTACATTGCATACTGCACACATATATACATATATACCTGTGTAAACTGAAATAACAGTTATTGTATTTGCTACATTTACAACCATTAACTGAATTATTTCACATAGATATTTGAACTTACATAGTCTGAGTTATTGTTACATCCATTCAAATGGCCATAATGTATTATGTTTACTTATTTACTCACATAGTTGTTTTTTAGTCATTACATACAGTATATATATAGATATATATAAATAAAATATACTGCGCGTGCACGTGCTGGGGCCAGATCGATTTGGCCCAAGGAAGACGGGTCTAATAAGCAGCTTAGCCAATCACTGATTAAAGAAATAAATGAGTGACTTACAATTTAGCCAATCAGCGCCCTAAAAAAGACTTCCGGGAGGGCCAGATGAGAATGGCCCTCCCGGAAGTCTTTTTTCTCCCGGAGTGCCCGTGTCTAGTTCTCATCTCGCGTGTTCTCGCTACCCAGCTGGACGACGGTCACCGGCTTGCGGTCAAGAAACACAACGAGGAGGTGGATAAAAACCGGCACATTTTATCAAAAATAATTGATTGTGTCAAGTTTTGTGGGGCTTTTGAGTTGGCTTTGCGTGGGCATGACGAGACCGACTCCTCGGACAACCCTGGCGTGTTCAAGGGACTGGTGGATTTTGTTGCGTCCCTCGACGGTGTGCTGGAGGAGCACCTGGAGACAGCCAGCGTTTTTAAAGGGACGTCGAAGACAAAATGAGCTGTTGGACTGCATGCTGTCGGTTGTAAGGGATTACATTCTGGAGGAAGTAAAGAACGCTGATTTTATCGCCATTCAAGCAGACGAGACGACGGACATTTCCACCCACTCGATGCTAACGGTAACGTACGAGAGCGTTTTAATGCTCTGGCTGTGCTCTCCATGGAGAAGGAACTTGTCAGGGAAATGCCTGACTTCAATAAGAAGGTCATTGAGAGGTTTGCCACTCAGAAGAGCAAAGTTCCTTTACAAATAACTGTCATAAAAACATGCAGGTTTCCTCACCGCACTGATTGGGTGTTTCTCCAACAAACAAGGTTCATCGGGGCATCTTAAAATATACTTGTTCCATTAGACTATATATGATATTTATATTTTATTATAATATATTCATGATATTTATATTGAATATTTATGATTATATGGTATTTATATATCATATTATACTGAATATGATTATATGATATATATATATTAATATACTGAATTGTATGAATAAGATGTCCTTATTATGTCAGTGTTGGAATAAATGATAACAATGTAACTGCAAAGTACTAATGCGTTTTTGATACTTTTTTTTTTTTGCATTGAATTATACTATTTGCTGAAAATGATTGGATGGCCCTACCCAACAACAAATCCACCAGCCGCCACTGATATATATATATATAAATAAATATAGTCAGTATTGTAGGCGACACATCTTATTTCATCAAATATTTGTGTCTATTTTAGATGTTTTTTCTCTCCGTTCAACCTGATTTATTGATTATTGTTATTAGTATCGATCCCTCTGATCTGAGGCGTGTCCGCGCGAGCAGCCATGTTTTCTCCCGGTACGTCACCAAACAGGAAGTGAGCTCGTTGTTCTTCGTTGGTTTTGCTGCCTAGCTGCGGTGCGGAAGGTCTCGCGGACCAAAACAACTCCTCCTCTCCTCCTCTCCTTCCTCCTCTCCTTCCTCCTCGCAGACCATGGACGGGTGAGCGCGTGGACACCATCCCCTAAACCTTTCCCTATAATTCCCGCCGCCGTCTTTTCCTTCCATCCGCCCTCACGTTTCCTTGGCGACTGAACCGCACCTGCGCGAGCCTTTCGCGTCAACCCCCCCCCCTTCCCCCCTCATCCTGTTTGTTGTTGTTTACTTGATTGAACACTTTCCCGCCACCGACCTCTCTTCTCCGCTCTCCCGTTTCCCGCTCCTCACGCGCTGTTTTGTCGCCCGTGTGTCGCTTTTTTCTGGTTTTGTTTTGGTTGAAAGTGTCGCGAGCGAAGAGTGACGATTCAGCGGCGGGGTTTGATTGGCTGAAATCCCGCGATAACTGAGTACATGAATACTTTCATATTTTATATATTTATTACTTTAAAATGTTCAGAAATGTTCTCAGGTTTAGATAATTTATGTACAATGTTTAACGGTCTTTTTGTGAATAAAACAATAAAAATATAAAAAAATAAAAAACACAAAACAATAAACTGCCTTTTTTAGTTTCCAGAGCTGAAACCATTAATCAATAATCGAAAGATGAAGTCAGATGGTTTGTTCTCTGGTATCAGACATGTTATGGATCAATCAATCAATAAAATGATTCATGGCTAAATGATGATGGAATTATTTCATTTAGTTATAGAGATGACACACATAATAAATATGGAAGTAGAGCAGAAATATGAATTAATTAGTCGATCAAAAGAAAATTATTTAACAAGCATTGTTTATAATTAAATTGTCAAACAAAAATACCAATTATTATTTGGTTCCAGCTTTTTAAAATCTGATCTCATTTGATTAGATTTGAATTGATTGGATCTTTATTTTTTTTATATACTTACCTTTTATTTTGTTCTCTTTTTTAAAACATATTTTTCAGTTTTATCTTTTTTTAATTGTAAACTCAATATCTTTAGGGTCTGGAACTTATGTGAACCGTTGATTTAGAGCAGTAATATTTACATTATATGGTATATATACTGTGTATATATACTATATATACGTTAAATACAACAGCTCTGACATACATTCTACAAAGTTTATAATGAAGTCCAGGACAAAAGCGGCTCAGTGCTAAACATGTGATTTTATAAACACGTCTATAAACGTGATTATAATATTTATAATAATAAATAGGATGAACAGGTGTCCCTAATAAAGTGGTCACTTATATTATTATTGTTTCTCTCTTTAGGAATCAGAGTTCACTTCCTCCTTCAGCTGCTCTGAGAACATGAGCACCTCCAGTCTGTCCACAGGTGAGACTCCTCCCACTACCTCCTCTACCTCCCTTTACCTCCACTACCTCCTCTACCTCTTTCTACCCCACTCTCCCTCCCTCTACCTCCCTACCCCCCTCTACCTCCCACTACCTCCTCTACCTCCCTTTACCTCCACTACCTCCTCTACCTCTTTCTACCCCACTCTCCCTCCCTCTACCTCCCTACCCCCCTCTACCTCCCACTACTTCCTTCTACCTCCCACCTCCTTCTACCGCCCTCTACCTCCTTCCCACACTTTAAAGCTGCTGTGTATTTAATTATTCGACTCACCTGTTTGTCTGCAGTGGATGGCACCGATAGGCTGTGTGTTTCTGAGCGTGCTCAGTCCGTCCCGTCTCCGGTCCTCCACCTGCGTCAGCTTCCTGCTGATGTCTCTGAACAGGAAGTGATCGCTCTGGCG
>JAFEUB010000211.1:1292500-1297500 GCA_024529925.1 Ophthalmolycus amberensis | reverse complement strand
ATATAATTATTATATATAATCTATATGTAATATAATCACAATATATAATCTTTATGTAATATAATTATTATATATAATCTATATGTAATATAATCACAATATATAATCTATATGTAATATAATCACAATATATAATATATATGTAATATAATCACAATATATAATCTATATGTAATATAATTATTATATATAATCTATATGTAATATAATCACAATATATAATCTATATGTAATAGAATCATAATATATAATCTATATGTAATATAATCACAATATATAATCTATATGTAATATATAATCTATATGTAATATAATTATTATATATAATCTATATGTAATATAATCACAATATATAATCTATATGTAATATAATCACAATATATAATCTATATGTAATATAATCACAATATATAATCTATATGTAATATGATCACAATATATAATCTATATGTAATATCACAATATATAATCTATATGTAATATAATTATAATATATAATCTATATGTAATATAATCACAATATATAATCTATATGTAATATGATCACAATATATAATCTATATGTAATATAATCACAATATATAATCTATATGTAATATAATTATAATATATAATCTATATGTAATATAATCACAATATATAATCTATATGTAATATAATTATTATATATAATCTATATGTAATATAATCACAATATATAATCTATATGTAATATAATAATATATAATCTATATGTAATATAATCACAATATATAATCTATGTGTAATATAATAATATATAATCTATATGTAATATAATCACAATATATAATCTATATGTAATATAATCACAATATATAATCTATATGTAATATAATTATAATATATAATCTATATGTAATATAATCACAATATATAATCTATATGTAATATGATCACAATATATAATCTATATGTAATATAATCACAATATATAATCTATATGTAATATAATCACAATATATAATCTATATGTAATATAATCACAATATATAATCTATATGTAATAGAATCATAATATATAATCTATATGTAATATAATTATAATATATAATCTATATGTAATATAATCACAATATATAATCTATATGTAATATGATCACAATATATAATCTATATGTAATATAATCACAATATATAATATATATGTAATATAATCACAATATATAATCTATATGTAATATAATCATAATATATAATCTATATGTAATATAATCACAACATATAATCTATATGTAATATATAATCTATGTAATATAATTATTATATATAATCTATATGTAATATAATCATAACATAATCTATATGTAATATATAATCTATATGTAATATAATCATAATATATAATCTATATGTAATATATAATCTATATGTAATATATAATCTATATGTAATATAATTATTATATATAATCTATATGTAATATAATCACAATATATAATCTATATGTAATATAATCACAATATATAATCTATATGTAATATGATCACAATATATAATCTATATGTAATATAATCACAATATATAATCTATATGTAATATAATTATAATATATAATCTATATGTAATATAATCACAATATATAATCTATATGTAATATGATCACAATATATAATCTATATGTAATATAATCACAATATATAATCTATATGTAATATAATTATAATATATAATCTATATGTAATATAATCACAATATATAATCTATATGTAATATAATTATTATATATAATCTATATGTAATATAATCACAATATATAATCTATATGTAATATAATCATAATATATAATCTATATGTAATATAATCACAATATATAATCTATATGTAATATAATCACAATATATAATCTATCTGTAATATAATTATAATATATAATCTATATGTAATATAATCACAATATATAATCTATATGTAATATAATTATTATATATAATCTATATGTAATATAATCACAATATATAATCTATATGTAATATAATAATATATAATCTATATGTAATATAATCACAATATATAATCTATATGTAATATAATAATATATAATCTATATGTAATATAATCACAATATATAATCTATATGTAATATAATCACAATATATAATCTATATGTAATATAATTATAATATATAATCTATATGTAATATAATCACAATATATAATCTATATGTAATATGATCACAATATATACTCTATATGTAATATAATTATAATATATAATCTATATGTAATATAATCACAATATATAATCTATATGTAATATGATCACAATATATAATCTATATGTAATATAATCACAATATATAATCTATATGTAATATAATCACAATATATAATCTTTATGTAATATAATTATTATATATAATCTATATGTAATATAATCACAATATATAATCTATATGTAATATAATCACAATATATAATCTATATGTAATATAATCACAATATATAATCTATATGTAATATGATCACAATATATAATCTATATGTAATATAATCACAATATATAATCTATATGTAATATAATTATAATATATAATCTATATGTAATATAATCACAATATATAATCTATATGTAATAGAATCATAATATATAATCTATATGTAATATAATCACAATATATAATCTATATGTAATATATAATCTATATGTAATATAATTATAATATATAATCTATATGTAATATAATCACAATATATAATCTATATGTAATATGATCACAATATATAATCTATATGTAATATAATCACAATATATAATCTATATGTAATATGATCACAATATATAATCTATATGTAATATAATCACAATATATAATCTATATGTAATATAATCATAATATATAATCTATATGTAATATAATCACAACATATAATCTATATGTAATATATAATCTATGTAATATAATTATTATATATAATCTATATGTAATATAATCATAACATAATCTATATGTAATATATAATCTATATGTAATATAATCATAATATATAATCTATATGTAATATATAATCTATATGTAATATATAATCTATATGTAATATAATTATTATATATAATCTATATGTAATATAATCACAATATATAATCTATATGTAATATAATCACAATATATAATCTATATGTAATATGATCACAATATATAATCTATATGTAATATAATCACAATATATAATCTATATGTAATATAATTATAATATATAATCTATATGTAATATAATCACAATATATAATCTATATGTAATATGATCACAATATATAATCTATATGTAATATAATCACAATATATAATCTATATGTAATATAATTATAATATATAATCTATATGTAATATAATCACAATATATAATCTATATGTAATATAATTATTATATATAATCTATATGTAATATAATCACAATATATAATCTTTATGTAATATAATTATTATATATAATCTATATGTAATATAATCACAATATATAATCTATATGTAATATAATCACAATATATAATATATATGTAATATAATCACAATATATAATCTATATGTAATATAATTATTATATATAATCTATATGTAATATAATCACAATATATAATCTATATGTAATAGAATCATAATATATAATCTATATGTAATATAATCACAATATATAATCTATATGTAATATATAATCTATATGTAATATAATTATTATATATAATCTATATGTAATATAATCACAATATATAATCTATATGTAATATAATCACAATATATAATCTATATGTAATATAATCACAATATATAATCTATATGTAATATGATCACAATATATAATCTATATGTAATATCACAATATATAATCTATATGTAATATAATTATAATATATAATCTATATGTAATATAATCACAATATATAATCTATATGTAATATGATCACAATATATAATCTATATGTAATATAATCACAATATATAATCTATATGTAATATAATTATAATATATAATCTATATGTAATATAATCACAATATATAATCTATATGTAATATAATTATTATATATAATCTATATGTAATATAATCACAATATATAATCTATATGTAATATAATAATATATAATCTATATGTAATATAATCACAATATATAATCTATGTGTAATATAATAATATATAATCTATATGTAATATAATCACAATATATAATCTATATGTAATATAATCACAATATATAATCTATATGTAATATAATTATAATATATAATCTATATGTAATATAATCACAATATATAATCTATATGTAATATGATCACAATATATAATCTATATGTAATATAATCACAATATATAATCTATATGTAATATAATCACAATATATAATCTATATGTAATATAATCACAATATATAATCTATATGTAATAGAATCATAATATATAATCTATATGTAATATAATTATAATATATAATCTATATGTAATATAATCACAATATATAATCTATATGTAATATGATCACAATATATAATCTATATGTAATATAATCACAATATATAATATATATGTAATATAATCACAATATATAATCTATATGTAATATAATCATAATATATAATCTATATGTAATATAATCACAACATATAATCTATATGTAATATATAATCTATGTAATATAATTATTATATATAATCTATATGTAATATAATCATAACATAATCTATATGTAATATATAATCTATATGTAATATAATCATAATATATAATCTATATGTAATATATAATCTATATGTAATATATAATCTATATGTAATATAATTATTATATATAATCTATATGTAATATAATCACAATATATAATCTATATGTAATATAATCACAATATATAATCTATATGTAATATGATCACAATATATAATCTATATGTAATATAATCACAATATATAATCTATATGTAATATAATTATAATATATAATCTATATGTAATATAATCACAATATATAATCTATATGTAATATGATCAC
>JAFEUB010000211.1:1280000-1287500 GCA_024529925.1 Ophthalmolycus amberensis | reverse complement strand
CCCCACCTGGAGGGAGCAATCCACCGGTTTCCAGCAGAGCACCATGCCCTCAGATGTGGAGGTGCCTTACTGCCAAGGATGCGGACACAGCTCCTACTGCAGTCGTACAGAGACCGGATCGCCCGTTGTAATGGGTCCGGCACCCCATACTCCCGCAGCACCCCCCACAAGAACCCCCGAGGGACCCGGACGAAAGCCTTCTCCGAGTCCACAAAGCACATGTAGACTGGTTGGGCAAACTCCCAGAACCCCTCCAGTAGTCCTGAAGGGTGAAGAGCTGGTCCACTGCTCCTCTTGGATCTGAGGTTCGACAAACGGTCGGAGCCTCCTTCCAGCAGCATGAGCCTTCCCCGGGAGGCTGAGCAGTGTGAGACCCCTTCTGAAGATGGGACCACCACCCCGGTCTGCCAGTCCAAGGGCACTGATCCCGACCCCCATGCGACGATTTACTCCATTTAAAGACAAATAATCTTTCTTCATTTTAATAATTTATCTTTGTCCTCCTCCTCCGTAATGTTAAAAAATCAAACTTACATTATAAACATGGTGTAATAACCGACACCATGTGCTGAAGTTATTGCATTATTTAAATAAATAAAACGTGTTATTATGTTATGCACTCGTGTTATTTTACATTTTGAACTGTGAGATTTTATCAGATTTAAAGTTACATTATACACTATAAGTTAATAGTATAAGTTAAATTACATTATAAACGAGCCTCAACGTCACAGCACAGCAGTCTGCTGCTGTTTCTGGCTCATGACACAAAGCAACACGTTAGACCTGGAGACACATCGTTTCCTTTCCCTCAGAGAAACCTGTTTACGTATTTATTTATTATATATTTATTTATATATTTATATTTCCTCGTATACGGACGAGAGGCCAGAACAAAGAGATAAATATTTGTTTTCTAAACAGTCGTAACGTCGACGTATTTAAACTTTCCGTCTTCGTCTGCAGGTCGTCGGTCGGCGAGGAGGTGCTGAAGGATCTGTTCTCCTCCGGAGGGTTCACAGTCAAAGCCTTCAAGTTCTTCCAGTGAGTAACAAGACCTGCAAAACAAGTCCTTTTAAATTAAGAAATGTGAGCTGAACGTAATGATGTCACTTCCTCTGATGTCACAGGAAGGACAGGAAGATGGCTCTGATGCAGCTGGCGTCTGTGGAGGAAGCCATCGAGGCTCTGATCGCTCTGCACGACCACCAGCTGGACCACAACCAGCACCTCCGAGTCTCCTTCTCCAAGTCCACCATCTGACCTCCGAGTCTCCTTCTCCTAGTCCACCATCTGACCACCGAGTATCCTTCACCTAGTCCCCCATCTGACCTCCGAGTCTCCTTCTCCAAGTCCCCCATCTGACCTCCGAGTCTCCTTCTCCAAGTCCCCCATCTGACCACCGAGTCTCCTTCTCCTAGTCCACCATCTGACCTCCGAGTCTCCTTCACCTAGTCCCCCATCTGACCTCCGAGTCTCCTTCACCTAGTCCACCATCTGACCTCCGAGTCTCCTTCACCTAGTCCACCATCTGACCTCCGAGTCTCCTTCACCTAGTCCACCATCTGACCTCCGAGTCTCCTCCTAGTCCACCATCTGACCTCCGAGTCTCCTTCACCTAGTCCACCATCTGACCTCCGAGTCTCCTTCTCCAAGTCCACCATCTGACCTCCGAGTCTCCTTCACCTAGTCCCCCATCTGACCACCGAGTCTCCTTCACCTAGTCCCCCATCTGACCTCCGAGTCTCCTTCTCCAAGTCCACCATCTGACCTCCGAGTCTCCTCCTAGTCCTCCATCTGACCTCCGAGTCTCCTTCACCTAGTCCACCATCTGACCTCCGAGTCTCCTTCTCCAAGTCCACCATCTGACCTCCGAGTCTCCTTCTCCAAGTCCACCATCTGACCTCCGAGTCTCCTCCTAGTCCTCCATCTGACCTCCGAGTCTCCTTCACCTAGTCCACCATCTGACCTCCGAGTCTCCTTCTCCAAGTCCACCATCTGACCTCCGAGTCTCCTTCTCCAAGTCCACCATCTGACCACCGAGTCTCCTTCACCTAGTCCTCCATCTGACCTCCGAGTCTCCTTCACCTAGTCCTCCATCTGACCTCCGAGTCTCCTTCACCTAGTCCACCATCTGACCTCCGAGTCTCCTTCTCCAAGTCCACCATCTGACCACCGAGTATCCTTCGCCTAGTCCCCCATCTGACCTCCGAGTCTCCTTCTCCTAGTCCACCATCTGACCACCGAGTATCCTTCGCCTAGTCCCCCATCTGACCTCCGAGTCTCCTTCTCCAAGTCCACCATCTGACCTCCGAGTCTCCTTCGCCTAGTCCCCCATCTGACCTCCGAGTCTCCTTCGCCTAGTCCCCCATCTGACCTCCGAGTCTCCTTCTCCAAGTCCCCCATCTGACCTCCGAGTCTCCACCTAGTCCACCATCTGACCTCCGAGTCTCCTTCTCCAAGTCCACCATCTGACCTCCGAGTCTCCTTCTCCAAGTCCACCATCTGACCACCGAGTCTCCTTCTCCTCGTCCACCATCTGACCACCGAGTCTCCTTCACCTAGTCCCCCATCTGACCACCGAGTCTCCTTCTCCTAGTCCACCATCTGACCTCCGAGTCTCCTTCACCTAGTCCACCATCTGACCTCCGAGTCTCCTTCACCTAGTCCCCCATCTGACCACCGAGTCTCCTTCTCCAAGTCCACCATCTGACCTCCGAGTCTCCTTCACCTAGTCCACCATCTGACCTCCGAGTCTCCTTCACCTAGTCCACCATCTGACCTCCGAGTCTCCTTCACCTAGTCCACCATCTGACCTCCGAGTCTCCTTCACCTAGTCCCCCATCTGACCACCGAGTCTCCTTCTCCAAGTCCACCATCTGACCTCCGAGTCTCCTTCACCTAGTCCACCATCTGACCTCCGAGTCTCCTTCACCTAGTCCACCATCTGACCTCCGAGTCTCCTTCACCTAGTCCACCATCTGACCTCCGAGTCTCCTTCACCTAGTCCCCCATCTGACCACCGAGTCTCCTTCTCCAAGTCCACCATCTGACCACCGAGTCTCCTTCTCCAAGTCCACCATCTGACCTCAGAGTCTCCTTCTCCAAGTCCCCCATCTGACCACCGAGTCTCCTTCTCCAAGTCCACCATCTGACCACCGAGTCTCCTTCTCCAAGTCCACCATCTGACCACCGAGTCTCCTTCTCCAAGTCCACCATCTGACCTCCGAGTCTCCTTCTCCAAGTCCACCATCTGACCTCCGAGTCTCCTTCTCCAAGTCCCCCATCCTCCTACTGTTGACTGCTTCGGGGCTTCTGATTGGCCCACGGTGGGAACAAATGGACCAATGAGAGAGCTTTCTGTGCCTACAAACACTCTGACATCACAGTGACGGATGATATCAAAACACACAGTGGGGTCGCCACGGTTACAGAGGTTACGCAGCACATTCCTGAGCAGACTGAGCTACCAGCAGCAATGCGTTGTGGGTAACGGAGTCCAACATGAGCCGCTAATGTGAGCTGAACTGTTTTTCGTCTGAATGTTAAATTAATGTGTTAATGAGTTTAAAAAAAAGGGAAATTATGGAAATATATCATCTTTAGTTTTTCTTTTATATTGAAAGCTACTCAGCATGTTCTATTGTTTAAATTTTAATTGTAAACTGCCTTTTCAACTTCTGAAACAGAAATTGTTTAAATTAGCAGTTTTTGCAAAGAGAATTCTCACTCTGCCGTCTGATTGGCTTAAATTATTATTATTTTAGCTCAACAAACTGTCTCCTGTGCCTTATTTCTATCAATTCTGTTTTTAATTAATCTGCTGGAGAGTTCACGTCGAGTTCACGTCGAGTTCACGTCGAGTTCACGTCGAGTTCACGTTGGTGGCGGTTTGTGTTGACGACGACCTTTGATTTAAGTTTATCAGTTGAGAATCATTTTGTGTTTTCTGTCGTATATTGAGAGTGTTTTTTAATCAGGAATGTGTTTATACTGTACAACATGACATAGTAAAGCTTTCAATGTCCTGCGTGTGTGTATTTATACATCTGTATGATTTGTGTGTATGTGTGTAACAAGCTGAGCTGTGATTGGTTGATCTTCTAGTTTCCCTTTTTTCTATTAAAAAAAATATTTAATTCAAATCCAGCTCTTGTTTTTTTAAAATCTGTCGTTAATTAAACATTTTTTTGGGGGGGGGGGGGGCGTTGGTGTCAATGATTTTCTGTCAACAGGAAATAAGCCACAAAAAAACGGGAAGCTAAAATGCAGCGTGACATTATTAAACATATTTAAGTTTTTAATTTGGTAATTTATTTGTCACAGCAAAACGATTCAAAATATTGTTTTTTTCATTTAAATTGAATTGTTTGGTTTTTGTTATGTTCATAATTTTTTTTTTTAAATGTTACGTAATCATTTTGTAACAGCAGAAAAAGGCCACATTTCGGGAAACTTCAAAAGGCATTTTTAAAATTGAATGTGGTGATTTGGAAGCTTTGAGAAGTGGCTGGGGGGTCAAACCAAGCCAAAGTTTGTGTGCCTTTTAATTGGAGCAACTCAGTCTCTCATTATGACATCACTTCCTGTTTAAATGGCTTTCCAAAATGTTTGTTTTTAAATTCTTCCAAGTTTCTACTGTTTTAATGTACAGTTTTGTAATTGTTTATGTTTTCATGTCTTTACTTGAAAAACTTACTTGTTTCACATGAAGTGAATATTTTTTTCGTGACATCACATCCTGTTTCAGGACTACAGGTGTCGGGATGTCGAAGAATTCAATGTGACATTTACAACTTTCCATATAACCACGCCCCCATATGCATGTAGCCCCGCCCATTCCATCAATCAAACAACAATCAATTAAGACCAAAGGAAGCCGACTGAAGGTTTTAACTCACATAGTTCCGCCCACTCTGTTAGATTTCCCAGCATGCATTTCAGAACTTCATGAAACTGTTCTTGTTGGCAAGATTTGTTGCAAGAAAAACTGTTGAAAATATTTTGTTTTAAAACAAAAAACTGCATATTAACATGTTAATGTGACGTCACACTTGTTACATTGTAACGCGTTAATGTGACGTCACACTTGTTACATTGTAACGCGTTAATGTGACGTCACACTTGTTACATTGTAACGCGTTAATGTGACGTCACACTTGTTACATTGTAACGCGTTAATGTGACGTCACACTTGTTACATTGTAACGCGTTAATGTGACGTCACACTTGTTACATTGTGACGCGTTAATGTGACGTCACACTTGTTACATTGTGACGCGTTAATGTGACGTCACACTTGTTACATTGTGACGCATTAATGTGACGTCACACTTGTTACATTGTGACGCGTTAATGTGACGTCACACTTGTTACATTGTAACGCGTTAATGTGACGTCACACTTGTTACATTGTAACGCGTTAATGTGACGTCACACTTGTTACATTGTGACGCGTTAATGTGACGTCACACTTGTTACATTGTGACGCGTTAATGTGACGTCACACTTGTTACATTGTGACGCATTAATGTGACGTCACACTTGTTACATTGTGACGCGTTAATGTGACGTCACACTTGTTACATTGTAACGCGTTAATGTGACGTCACACTTGTTACATTGTAACGCGTTAATGTGACGTCACACTTGTTACATTGTAACGCGTTAATGTGACGTCACACTTGTTACATTGTAACACGTTAATGTGACCTCACACTTGTTACATTGTAACACGTTAATGTGACCTCACACTTGTTACATTGTAACACGTTAATGTGACGTCACACTTGTTACATTGTAACACGTTAATGTGACCTCACACTTGTTACATTGTAACACGTTAATGTGACGTCACACTTGTTACATTGTAACACGTTAATGTAACGTCACACTTGTAACATTGTAACACGTTAATGTGACGTCACACTTGTTACATTGTAACATGTTAATGTGACGTCACACTTGTTACATTGTAACACGTTAATGTGACATCACACTTGTTTCATGTTAATGTGACGTCACACTTGTAACATATTGTAACACGTTAATTTGACGTTACATTACTCGTATATTATGAAGTGTGTTAACAATTTACAAGTGTAGACGTTACAACTATGGTTATTTTGAAATGACCACTTCTACGTTACACACTTATGTAACATGTGACTATACTTACCCGTGTAATTGTAAGTACTGTAACGTGTTAAATACAAGTTAAACTCGTGTCTCACATTCTTACAATACCTGCAATTTGTAAGTTACTACCTGGAACATGTTACACAATACTTTTTACATGTTAAATACTAAAGTTGTATGTTACACACATCGAAGAATACTTGGTACAATACTTCTGACAATACATGTTACATACGTGTTAGATGTATATAGATACAAGTAAATCCTTCACTTGTATACTAACTATAAGTTTTTACTTGCAATGTATTATACTTGTTCGTTATATACAAGTATGTAGTATCTTAAACTACCTGCTAAAATACAGGTATTGTCAAGTGTAGTATTGAAGCAGGACAAACTTGTATAAACATTACAATACTAGTTATACGTGAAAAGGTGTGTTATGTTATAATACTTTAATTTTAAAACATACTTGTCTTTGACTTACTTCACTTGTAACATGAAAGAACACATGTATTGTGATGTGTAGTTGTGAGTATTTAACATGTTACATTTGAATTACTTTGTACCCTTGTGTAACATGTTACATGTTCATAAACCGTTGCAACATGTAACATGTACAAGTTTTATTTATTTACGTTGCATACCTGCCACATGTTATTAATATGTAGTTATATGTGAAACAAGTATTTTTACTTGTAACATGAAGACATGAAAACATAAAACTGTCTCATAAGTATTTAAAATTATTGAAAATATATTTTCTTAAACTTTAAATGTGTTTTCAGTTAATTAGAACGTTTTTAAATTGAGAATATCTGAACGGGCTGGTTTAAAGTTCTCTCCCGAAATTTACGTTGATATTTTTATTTCCCTTTAACGCTGAACTGTTTTTGTACCTGAAGGTATCCATCGTTTTTCTATGTTAATGAATGTTAAGTACTTGTGGTGCATTGTGGGAGCAGATAGGACGATTGTTATATTAAACATTTTAATATCAAACCAGTGCATGATGGGGGGGGGGGGCTTTCTGTGCTTGATTGAATTTTTATTTATTCTGAAAGTCAGACAGGAAATTGTAGCACGAGTCACTGAATAAATAAATAATCTGGCAACCAATGGCTGTCCTCGGTTCCTGCAAGCTCTGCCCACAATCTGTCCTTCCAGCCAATTCGATTGTGGGACATTTTCAACAACACACGTTAAAAGTTCAGCTTTGAAAGGATAAAACTTTATTGTTCCTGTGTTGACACAATCCTTCACTGTGATTGGTCGGTTCGCAGACTACAGCAGATAATTGTCATAAAAAAACAAAGAAAACCAATAAACAAATAAGGATCCTACTGATCCTATTGGACGACG
>JAFEUB010000211.1:1247500-1267500 GCA_024529925.1 Ophthalmolycus amberensis | reverse complement strand
GATGAACAAGTCTGAAGCTTGTACGTTCGTGAAAAACTAAACTGTAACTTTACGGACCTCTGATGCCGCTGTCACAGATCCAGACCAGGCCGTATTTGGCTCCTTCATAGCCCGGCATCAGGTTGTTGATCTTGGGGTTGATTCCAACTTTCTTCCCCCCTGAGAACAAAACAACAACACATGCTAACGTTGTCTGCTAACGAAGGGCTTAAAACAAAGTGAGGATAAAGTCAGTTACTACAAAAGAACATAACCACCACGTGATAAGATAAACACAGTATGTTGAATGACAGAACAAACAGAAGTCTTTCCTCACCAATGAATAATCGAGCATCTACGTTGGGATATTTGCCCAACAACTTTTTACAAACGTCAACGGCTGGATCATCTTGATCCTGAACGCACAGCAGGATCTCATACTGCAAACAAACGTTGAAATTAGTGCACAAATCCGCCTGGAAACAGATCAGGTTTAGTTCGTTTGTAGCTTCTGGCAATCAGATGGTAGTTTGGGAAATTATAGTGCAGCGGCAGTCACACGTTAGCTGGCAAACTGGTCTGTACTCAAGGACGGTAGTCAGAGGAGTGGGACGGTAGGAGGGGCAGTGGGACGGTAGGAAGGGCAGTGGGACAGTAGGCGGACGGTAGGCGGGGCAGTGGGACGGTAGGTGGGGCAGTGGGACGGTAGGTGGGGCAGTGGGACGTAGGAGGGGCAGTGGGACAGTAGGCGGACGGTAGGCGGGGCAGTGGGACGGTCGGTGGGGCAGTGGGACGTAGGAGGGGCAGTGGGACAGTAGGCGGACGGTAAGCGGGGCAGTGGGACGGTAGGAGGACGGTAGAAGGGGCAGTGGGACGGTAGGTGGGGCAGTGGGACGGTAGGCGGACGGTAGGAGGGGCAGTGGGACAGTAGGCGGACGGTAGGAGGGGCATTGGGACAGTAGTAGGGGCAGTGGGACGTAGGCGGGGCAGTGGGACGTAGGAGGGACAGTGGGACAGTAGGCGGACGGTAGATGGGGCAGTGGGACGGTAGGCGGACGGTAGGCGGACGGTAGGTGGGGCAGTGGGACGGTAGGTGGGGCAGTGGGACGGTAGGCGGACGGTAGGAGGGGCAGTGGGACAGTAGGAGGGGCATTGGGACAGTAGGAGGGGCAGTGGGACGTAGGAGGGGCAGTGGGACAGTAGGCGGACGGTAGGCGGGGCAGTGGGACGGTAGGAGGGGCAGTGGGACAGTAGGCGGACGGTAGATGGGGCAGTGGGACGGTAGGCGGACGGTAGGTGGGGCAGTGGGACGGTAGGTGGGGCAGTGGGACGGTAGGCGGACGGTAGGAGGGGCAGTGGGACAGTAGGAGGGGCATTGGGACAGTAGGAGGGGCATTGGGACAGTAGGAGGGGCAGTGGGACGTAGGAGGGGCAGTGGGACAGTAGGCGGACGGTAGGCGGGGCAGTGGGACGGTAGGAGGGGCAGTGGGACGTAGGAGGGGCAGTGGGACGGTAGGTGGGGCAGTGGGACGGTAGGAGGGGCAGTGGGACGTAGGAGGGGCAGTGGGACGTAGGAGGGGCAGTGGGACAGTAGGCGGACGGTAGGCGGGGCGGTAGGTGGGGCAGTGGGACGGTAGGAGGGGCAGTGGGACGTAGGAGGGGCAGTGGGACGGTAGGAGGGGCAGTGGGACGGTAGGAGGGGCAGTGGGACGGTAGAAGGGGCAGTGGGACGGTAGGTGGGGCAGTGGGACGGTAGAAGGGGCAGTGGGACGTAGGAGGGGCAGTGGGACAGTAGGTGGACGGTAGGAGGGGCAGTGGGACAGTAGGCGGACGGTAGGCGGGGCAGTGGGACAGTAGGCGGACGGTAGGAGGGGCATTGGGACAGTAGGCGGACGGTAGGAGGGGCAGTGGGACGTAGGAGGGGCAGTGGGACGTAGGAGGGGCAGTGGGACGTAGGAGGGGCAGTGGGACGGTAGGTGGGGCAGTGGGACAGTAGGCGGACGGTAGGAGGGGCAGTGGGACAGTAGGAGGGGCAGTGGGACGTAGGAGGGGCAGTGGGACGGTAGGTGGGGCAGTGGGACGGTAGGAGGGGCAGTGGGACGTAGGAGGGGCAGTGGGACGTAGGAGGGGCAGTGGGACAGTAGGCGGACGGTAGGCGGGGCGGTAGGTGGGGCAGTGGGACGGTAGGAGGGGCAGTGGGACGTAGGAGGGGCAGTGGGACGGTAGGAGGGGCAGTGGGACGGTAGGAGGGGCAGTGGGACGGTAGAAGGGGCAGTGGGACGGTAGGTGGGGCAGTGGGACGGTAGAAGGGGCAGTGGGACGTAGGAGGGGCAGTGGGACAGTAGGTGGACGGTAGGAGGGGCAGTGGGACAGTAGGCGGACGGTAGGCGGGGCAGTGGGACAGTAGGCGGACGGTAGGCGGGGCAGTGGGACGGTAGGTGGGGCAGTGGGACGGTAGGTGGGGCAGTGGGACGTAGGAGGGGCAGTGGGATGTAGGAGGGGCAGTGGGACAGTAGGCGGACGGTAGGCGGGGCAGTGGGACAGTAGGCGGACGGTAGGCGGGGCAGTGGGACAGTAGGAGGGGCAGTTGGACGTAGGAGGGGCAGTGGGACAGTAGGCGGACGGTAGGAGGGGCAGTGGGACAGTAGGCGGACGGTAGGCGGGGCAGTGGGACGGTAGGTGGGGCAGTGGGACGGTAGGCGGACGGTAGGAGGGGCAGTGGGACGGTAGGCGGACGGTAGGAGGGGCAGTGGGACAGTAGAAGGGGCAGTGGGACAGTAGGAGGGGCAGTGGTACAGTAGGCGGACGGTAGCGGGGCAGTGGGACAGTAGGAGGGGCAGTGGGACGTAGGAGGGGCAGTGGGACAGTAGGCGGACGGTAGGAGGGGCAGTGGGACGGTAGGTGGGGCAGTGGGACGGTAGGAGGGGCAGTGGGACGTAGGAGGGGCAGTGGGACATAGGAGGGGCAGTGGGATGGTAGGAGGGGCAGTGGGACGTAGGAGGGGCAGTGGGACGGTAGGAGGGGCAGTGGGACAGTAGGCGGGGCAGTGGGACAGTAGGCGGCCGGTAGGAGGGGCAGTGGGACAGTAGGCGGATGGTAGGAGGTGCAGTGGGACAGTAGGCGGACGGTAGGCGGGGCAGCGGGACGGTAAATGGGGCAGTAGGAGGGGCAGTGGGACGGTAGGTGGGGCAGTAGGTGGGGCAGTGGGACGGTAGGTGGGGCAGTGGGACGTAGGAGGGGCAGTGGGACAGTAGGCGGACGGTAGGAGGGGCAGTGGGACAGTAGGCGGACGGTAGGCGGGGCAGTGGGACAGTAGGCGGACGGTAGGAGGGGCAGTGGGACAGTAGGCGGACGGTAGGCGGGGCAGTGGGACGGTAGGCGGGGCAGTGGGACGGTAGGCGGGGCAGTGGGACGGTAGGCGGACGGTAGCAGGGGCAGTGGGACGGTAGGCGGACGGTAGGCGGGGCAGTGGGACGGTAGGCGGACGGTAGGAGGGGCAGTGGCACAGTAGGCGGACGGTAGGCGGGGCAGTGGGACAGTAGGTGGGGCAGTGGGACGGTAGGTGGGGCAGTGGGACGGTAGGTGGGGCAGTGGGACGTAGGAGGGGCAGTGGGACGTAGGAGGGGCAGTGGGACAGTAGGCGGACGGTAGGCGGGGCAGTGGGACAGTAGGCGGACGGTAGGCGGGGCAGTGGGACGGTAGGTGGGGCAGTGGGACGGTAGGAGGGGCAGTGGGACGGTAGGCGGACGGTAGGAGGGGCATTGGGACAGTAGGAGGGGCAGTTGGACGTAGGAGGGGCAGTGGGACAGTAGGCGGACGGTAGGAGGGGCAGTGGGACAGTAGGCGGACGGTAGGCGGGGCAGTGGGACGGTAGGTGGGGCAGTGGGACGGTAGGCGGATGGTAGGAGGGGCAGTGGGACGGTAGGCGGACGGTAGGAGGGGCAGTGGGACAGTAGAAGGGGCAGTGGGACAGTAGGAGGGGCAGTGGTACAGTAGGCGGACGGTAGCGGGGCAGTGGGACAGTAGGAGGGGCAGTGGGACGTAGAAGGGGCAGTGGGACAGTAGGAGGGGCAGTGGGACAGTAGGCGGACGGTAGGAGGGGCAGTGGGACGGTAGGTGGGGCAGTGGGACGGTAGGAGCGGCAGTGGGACGTAGGAGGGGCAGTGGGACGTAGGAGGGGCAGTGGGATGGTAGGAGGGGCAGTGGGACGTAGGAGGGGCAGTGGGACGGTAGGAGGGGCAGTGGGACGTAGGAGGGGCAGTGGGACGGTAGGCGGGGCAGTGGGACAGTAGGCGGACGGTAGGCGGGGCAGTGGGACAGTAGGCGGACGGTAGGAGGGGCAGTGGGACAGTAGGCGGACGGTAGGCGGGGCAGCGGGACGGTAAATGGGGCAGTAGGAGGGGCAGTGGGACGGTAGGTGGGGCAGTAGGTGGGGCAGTGGGACGGTAGGTGGGGCAGTGGGACAGTAGGCGGACGGTAGGAGGGGCAGTGGGACAGTAGGCGGACGGTAGGCGGGGCAGTGGGACAGTAGGCGGACGGTAGGAGGGGCAGTGGGACGGTAGGCGGACGGTAGGCGGGGCAGTGGGACGGTAGGCGGACGGTAGGAGGGGCAGTGGGACGGTAGGCGGGGCAGTGGGACGGTAGGCGGACGGTAGGAGGGGCAGTGGGACGGTAGGCGGACGGTAGGCGGGGCAGTGGGACGGTAGGTGGACGGTAGGAGGGGCAGTGGCACAGTAGGCGGACGGTAGGCGGGGCAGTGGGACAGTAGGTGGGGCAGTGGGACGGTAGGTGGGGCAGTGGGACGTAGGCGGGGCAGTGGGACGTAGGCGGGGCAGTGGGACAGTAGGCGGACGGTAGGTGGGGCAGTGGGACGGTAGGTGGGGCAGTGGGACGTAGGAGGGGCAGTGGGACGTAGGAGGGGCAGTGGGACAGTAGGCGGACGGTAGGTGGGGCAGTGGGACGGTAGGTGGGGCAGTGGGACGGTAGGTGGGGCAGTGGGACGTAGGAGGGGCAGTGGGACGTAGGAGGGGCAGTGGAACAGTAGGCGGACGGTAGGCGTGGCAGTGGGACGGTAGGTGGGGCAGTGGGACAGTAGGAGGGGCAGTGGGACGTAGGAGGGGCAGTGGGACAGTAGGCGGACGGTAGGAGGGGCAGTGGGACGGTAGGCGGACGGTAGGCGGGGCAGTGGGACGGTAGGCGGACGGTAGGCGGGTCAGTGGGACGGTAGTCTGAAGGAGTGGAGTGGTATTCAGGGTTGGGAGATGTGAGCTGGGTGGGGGGGGGTAGCTAGCTTCACCTTGGGGTAATCCAGTGTAAAAAATGTCTCCAGGTTGGAGATCAGGTTTGGGTCGACTCCCTTCAGCGGCTTGAGCAAAGAAACTCCTGCCAGCTGCCCAAACGGCTGTTTGACCTCCGACCTTTTCTTGTGGAGACGGAGACGCCTGAAAGAGACGGAGACACAGAGAGCTGGTTAGACGACGTTATGATGCGCCCGCAGACACAGCAAACTCTCTCAACACGTGTTCAGACGGCTCCAAGACTTTGGAGTCGTGACAGAATGAATCATGCAGTTTATTAAGAAGTGAACAGTGTGGGGGTTGAGTTCCAGAAAGCTACAGAGCTGTCAGGGATGATGATCCTGTTTTTGCATCGATAACAACATGATATTTCTGTGGCTACTGACTGTGATGAAGATAAACTAACCTCAGACCCTCAACACTCACTTCCTCATTCTTTTTCAACGTTTACGACGTCCCATTAGAAGTCACGAGGCACAGCATTATCAGAAGAAGGACCGGTCCCTATTACAAAGAGGCAGGTGGTTCCCTAATTGGACTCTTTGTCTGAATCAAAGCCTCTGTAGACTGTTCTGGGTGAGGTTAGGTTATGGAACCTCTCACCAGCCAACAGTTTAAAATACCAGAATGCAGCATTTAGTCCAGATTAAAAAGCCAGGACAGGTTTACTGAATCCAAATATTTAGGATCAGAAATATTTGGATCTGCTTTGAAATACTTAATTTTCAGATCTGATCAGAATTAAATCCATTTATAATCCTGTTAGATCCTTTTGAAGTGCCGGCTCCTAATCAGCAGCAACTGAACCAGAGCCACAACAAACAGTTCGCTTTTGGTCGTCCAGCAAACGTCCGGCAAACATGTCGCCGTTTTCTTTCTAAACTGATATTTTTAATCCAGTTCCCCGTCGAGAGATTAACAAAGTTATCACGTATAGATCATTATCGTTATCATATTTTTGAGATCATCAGCATGTTAAAAGGACTAAAACAAGGATCAGTACCACAGTGTAAAGGATCAGTACCACTAAACTGTACACGTATTCTTTACAATGTAAACATGTATAAACTACATCAGCAGATCTGTCACACAGAGAAAAACACAAGAGGTGGAAATAATATGCATTTGTGAGAATGAATGATTATTGTGCTGTTTAACGAATGCAAAAAGTTTAATCCTGATTACTCAAAGCATTATTTTAGTTTATTCAACCAAAGTGATGTTGGTGTCTTTGCAGGTTTTGTTTTATTGCTAAAGTTGGAGGAAGCGGAGAGGAATGAGCCTGAGGTTCATTAAAGGAACTACGTTCAGCTGATTAAAGCCGAACTGGAGAGCGACTCTCAACACCACCACACACACTTAGTTTATTTATGACTGCGCGTAAACAACGTGCGCAGAGCAAAACCAGATGAAATCTCGACTGTTTCAGGTGTAACTCTGCGTCAACAGAAGAAAACAGGAAACTCATGCGTCTAACGCCGCCGAACCCTTAACGGAACCGAGCCACACCTGTGATCTGTGGGAGGAATGAAACACGTTACATCTAAAATAAACTGCACCATTTAAAATTAATGAGTTTATGTATTTGTTTCCTGGAGAGAACACGGATCCAATAGCTAGCGGTTAACCAGGAAAACGCCCAACAGATCACCGATCCGATCCGCTGTCAACACACCCAGAGCCCCGCAGAGAAACGGGCATTTGTTTCATTCTTCATGTTTTTGAAAGGTCACAAA
The DNA here is from genome assembly GCA_024529925.1 of Ophthalmolycus amberensis. NCBI lineage: Eukaryota > Metazoa > Chordata > Actinopteri > Perciformes > Zoarcidae > Ophthalmolycus > Ophthalmolycus amberensis. The sequence continues at coordinate 1,260,488 of JAFEUB010000211.1, read as the reverse complement.
GACGTTAAAAAGAAAAGAAACACATCAGAAAAAAAGACAGGAAACAGGAGCGTCGCTCGGCTATAACCGTTAGCTAGCTAAGGTTAGCTTAGCTTTAGCAGGTTGACTAACCGTTAGCTAGCTAAGGTTAGCTTAGCTAGAGCAGGTTGACGAAGCGTTAGCTAGCTAAGGTTAGCTTAGCTAGAGCAGGTTGACTTACACATAGATGATGGACATGAAGTGCATCAGCCACAGCACGAAGAACAGGATGAAGCCGAACACGGAGAGTCCCTGCATGGCGAGGTCCAACAGAGCCATGGCTGCCGGCTGGAGGACACAAAGGCTCCGGGTAGAAACGACCGGCTGACCGGCCTCGGAGTGGGACCAACCGTGGGAGTGTGTTGTGGTGGGTCCGCGGCTCTGTGAGCGACGAGCTCGGCTAGTTTAAGCTAAGCTAATGATCCGGGCCTCCAGCTGAAGACCGGGGTTAGGAGTTAGTTTTTACCAGGTCAGGAGCTCCGGTGACGGGGACACAGAGACCCGTCTCGGCCTGGTGCTGGTTGTCCGGGTCACGGTGCGAGAATCAGGGGTTTGACAGTCACCAGACCGGCCCACGGTCAGCTGACCAACCGGAGGGGGGGGGGGGGGGACACTGGCAACAGCGAACACGCCACTTCCGCTAATTTTCAAAATAAAAGCTGTATATATTGATATATAAGTATTGATAGAATATTGATATATAAGTATTGATAGAATATTGATATATAAGTATTGATCGAATATTGATATATAAGTATTGATCGAATATTGATATAAGTATTGATATATAAGTATTGATAGACTATTGGTCGTTTTATAGCTTTGTTCAAACTGCAGCTTTATGTAAATAAAATATACATTCATTCAATGTTAAACACAGCTTATACGCGGATATGTGAGTTTTAGTGCAAGAAGGTCAAAAACTCCAGGCGGGGCACTCTCGCGCTCGCCTGAACAAAGTGGATAATACTAGAACTCTGAAGGATAGCTTTTGCCCCAGTTAAATGTCACAGAGCCTTACAGAGAACCAGATTCAACCGCCAGCTCCATCTTAGAGATAGAGAGAGGGCGCCCTAGCATATCTAGCGCCTAGCTTATCTAGTCGGCCGAACATAACAATATGCTGTTCCATCAACATGCATACATACTGACGTACCAGAGAAGGCGGTCCCAGGACGTGAGCCAGTGTGGGCGGAGATGCCCAGAGCTCCAACGAGGTTCTTTGAAAGCTAAAAACAGAGCCACCTCCATCTTTGCTTTGACCAATAGGCGTCCAGAGGGTCCGTGCACGTATCACTGCTGGACATAATACTTCTGTCACAAATAAATCTTATTGCTTGAATTGAGCTAAACGCCTCGACCTAAGTCTGTTCACCTGAGTTTAATTCACAACATGGTAGCAGAGTTTGGCTAGATAACGATCGAGGAGTTATTCGTGACGGACTTTTTCTTCAGAGACAAAACAACAGGTGTTTTCCCGAGAGGCTGGGGATTCCGGCTGCCGACCGGAGCCATTCATCTCAACTCGGGAAACTGACCAACAGCGCTGTACTCTAAAGGTAAGCAGAGCCTATTCAATTGAAATCTGCAGATTGTCTTTAGGAACTAAATTGAATTGGTCAGGTGTACCGAGTGTGAGTATGAATTGCATTGACTAAATTGCTAGAGATAAAGATACGTAGCATTGTGACAGGATTGTTGTGCCAGCAGTGTGGGTTTCTTTTTTTTCTTTTTTTTAGCATAGAATGTACATGTGTGTGTGTGGATCTGACAGAAACTGACGATTGTGAAATTGCATGGGCTGACAATGTGTTCACCGCGTAAGTTTTGATAACTGTTCGGAAGTCACACAGCCGTGGCGAAAGCTTCGGTTTGCTGACCAATGACGGTCTGAAAGACCGAATACCGGGCCATACTGTTGACTCATGCAACGTAGCAAGCTGATGTTTGGATCACGTATATAGAAATTGTTGTTGAAATACGCTGATGTGAAAGTAGTGTGTGTGAAGACTGCAAAACGCCATTTCCTTAGGGACCACACGTTCATGCATGTTGTACACTGTAAAACGAAGATCCATATGAGGTTTGTGTACCAGTATTGCAGAAAAGGGCAGTGTATGGGTTTGAGTGCAGCAGAGATGTGCTCTGGGAAGACATCGATTCAATTGTAGCATAAGATATCGCCACTTTCTTCGGAATCGTGCCCCACAAGGCGTACTCTGTAAATAATAAGGTCAATAGACCTTCCCAGACGTGGTCCGGGTGCGATTATTTGTGGGTCACGGCAGTGTGTGGCTGATTGAGTGTGAATTAAAGAGCTCTGGGAGACGCCCATTTCCTCCGGGGACCGGTTTCGTGCAAACGCTATAAAAACAGATCCATATGTGATTTGTGCGTGTTGCAAAAATGGCAGTGTATGGGTTTAATTTGGTATGATTGATTGAGTGATTGCGTGAAGCGTACATATTATTGTGAAAAGGAAGATTGGAGTTGAAGTGTTTCCATCAGGTTTGCGTGTGTTGCCAGTTTTTGACGGTCAGTGGAGCAGAATATAAGCATAAGACACAAGCTTTGCAACCATCACAGTAACACAAACATTAGGTTAGGCTGAGAAAGCTGAGGGTTAATATACGTGTCAGTTTTACTGGTAGAGTTAGAAATATTACAGATTTATTGGGATTTGTGTTGGCCAGGGGCCGTAAAAAATGTAGAAGCGAAAACAGAGCAGGCAGACAGAGCAGGCACAGAGGCTCAAGGGAGTGACAGTGGAGTTTAGATAAGGAAGACGCTGCAGCCGAAGGGAGGGTGAGATAGTAGAGTCAAGGTCAGCAGGGCAGAAGAAAAATTGCCAGAAGCTTTGGCTCCCTCTTGTGGACATTGGGAGTACTACTTTGGCTCCCTCTGGTGGCACTTCAGGAACTGCAGGAAGGAAATTTGGCTGAAGCTTTGGCTCCCTCTTGTGGACATTGGGAGTACTACTTTGGCTCCATCTGGTGGCAGTTCAGGTACTGCAAGAAGAACATTTGACAGGAGCTTTGGCTCCCTCTGGTGGCACTGCAGGTACTGCAAGAAGAACATTTGACAGGAGCTTTGGCTCCTTCTGGTGGCACTGCAGGTACTGCAAGAAGAACATTTGACAGGAGCGTTGGCTCCATCTGGTGGACATTCGGGAGTACTGCATCCAAAAATTTGAAATTTGAAATTTGAAAAAAAAAAAAAAAAAATTATAATTTGAATTGAATTGAAAAAAAAATGAAAAAAAAGAAGAACACAAGAAGACATGGCTGGAGCTGTGGCTCCACCTGGTGGCTCTTCAGGAGTACTGCGTGCAAAACTGAAAAAATCACTAACAGACACAGCAGGAGAAAAGAGACAAGACACATTGGGATAACTGCATGAAACGATGGAAAGAGGAGGGATGGTGGAAGGCGGCCAGTCCACTGCCTCCATCGGTCAACAACCTTCGACTCTTTACCAACGATTTGACAAAACGAGTGGCTCAAGCACAGACTGCAGAGACAAATCAAACGACAAATCAAACCAAGCGATGGGGGTTCGCTAACCCACTGAAGCAAGCCCGCAAAGACAGAGAAGAGGAACATCGAGTGGCCATGATGGCATTAGAAACGGCCATGACGGATCGGATGCAGGAGGACATGCCAACCGGAAAAGAAAAAACCAGGCCCCATCTGTCACTCGACATCACCTCACTCAACATCAACCCCCTCGACATCACCCCTACCACACAAGCCCCGGTAGGTCCAGAAAAGACGGCTCAGGAACCGGCCCAGGCATCTCTGGCCTCGGCCTCTCCCGCGCCCTCAACAAACTTGGCGCCCTCAACTGGCCTGTATCCAGCACTCCCTCCAGTTTCTCCCCCATACTCCCCTAATAATCCATTTATACAAGCACCGATGAGAACAGTAGAAGGAGGAATGCTAACAGGAGCATTCAAGATGGCACTGGATGAAGGGTGCACCATCGAGACGAGCTCCACCTCAACAGAGCGAGCAATGAGAGGCATGATGAAGAGGATGGAGATGTTGGAAAGAGCTATGACAGGAGTCCCCAGTAGGGAACACGAAGAGGATCTTCAAGGAGAAGTGGGAGGCCAGCCGTACAACGAGGAGGAAGGAGACGACAAGCGGCAGAGAGATCTCGATCAGGAGTGCATTCAGCGACTTCGCGACGAACTCGCTGTCACAACACCTCGCCCCATGCACTCAGAAGAGACCTATGTGACCAGCAACCTGTACTATGACTCTGCAGGCAGAAGACAGCCATCACCAAGGGACTCAAGCGGACCAATTACAATGGAGCAGCTCTCTGTCGTGCGAACAGGAGCTGAAGAACTACAACATACTCTGGCCTCAGTTATGGGCTACGGCAGAGAGACCAGCAACCAAGGAGCACCGGTGGAGCGGTCAACATATAAGGTGACGGGCACTCTACACGGAAAAGTCACCCCCCTCAAGGCAGGGGCTGGAGCTCCCCGCCCCCAGTATCACCTTCGGTCCCATGGCCTGGCACCAAGAGGAGGAGCCACAAGAAGAGGAGCGCCTGGAGACAGAGAAGCGTCCTATTTCTGCTACAACTGTGGGAAACCAGGACACTTTGCACGACACTGCAGGGCAGCACCGCAGCAAACACAGAGAGGAAGAGGACAAGCACAGCTTTCTCTCTGCTCCAAACTGCCCAGTCAACCTGCTAGGACGCGATCTGATGACTCGCCTCAATCTGATCATCTGGATGAACCAAGACGGTGTCCATGTCTCATCCAACCCACCAACTAGTACGTTGTCCATGCCAGTACGCATTCTCTCCCTTGCTCCCGTTACAGAGACGGTGTCCCCCACAGACGAAGAGGTTTACTGGCTACGCTGTCTTCAAAATGGCCCCCAAACCCCTGCCATCCAATATTGGTTCAACATTCTCAAACCAAAAATCACTCAGCTTTTCCCATACAAAACTCCCCTGGACCACGTCCATCGCACTCATGTCCCCAGACTACTCCCTACCGTTCCACCTTGATGTTTCCGAAAGAGACAGCCTACTCAATGCTGTACTCTTCCAGAAAAAGGGGGTGGCCATCATGAAATGCAAAGGACATGACACAATCAGATCACGAATCAGCGCCGGTAATGACGAGGCAGACAGCAGCCAAGAAAACTGGAGGCTACACACCTCGCCAAATGGTTATGAAGCCAACATCCGGCCCACCTGAGCTCACCATCGAACACATCAAAGATCATCAAAAGAAAGCAGGACCTTATGAATGGTCCGAATGGACACGAAAAGGAGCCTCAAAAGACAAAGAAGGTCTGTGGAGAGCCCACGACGGCAGAGTGGTTGCCTCAGCAGAACTGTGTGCGGCACTCCTACCAGGGGCCCACGGACCTACGCACGAGGGAAAGAAACGGACATTGGAAAATTTAAAACAACTATGGTGGCATCCGCACATGGAAGCGATATCTTTCCTCTTCTGCGATGAATGTCAAATTTGTGGCAATCACAATCCAAGAAAACCATTGAAGACACCGATGGGATCTTATCCCGTGCCCTCAGCCTGTTTCCAAGACATCAGCATAGATTATACAGATAAGGGACCAGAGAACAGAGTGCAGGGAAAGAGGTACATCTTGGTAATGGTAGACAGATTTTCAAGAAGGGTGGAAGCAATTCCCACCAAGAGAGAAGACGCGCAGACAGTTGTAAAGTGGCTGCAGACAGAACTGATTCCCCGTTACGGAGTACCGAGATGCATCCGCTCCGATAACGGATCACACTTTAGCAACACCATGCTCGCACAGGTAGAGCAATTTCTGGGAATCACACACCGATTCGGGTCAGTCTATCACCCGCAATCTCAGGGCCTGGTGGAACGAGCGAATCAGACCCTTAAGGCCAAAATTGCCAAAGTTTGCGCGGGCTCCAAATTAACATGGGTTGAGGCCCTGCCCATGGCCCTTATGGCCATGAGGTTCGGAAAAGGGGGAGAAACACATCTCTCCCCACACGAGATCATGACTGGCCGGCCGATGCCAGGTCCACCCAGAGATGGAGGTCATATGCCACCTCTGGATGTACAGCAGATTGAAATGTCTGACTATGTGAGTGCCCTAACTTCTCTTACTGAAGCTCTCTCCAAACAGATCGAGAGGACTCGAGCAGTACCTGAAGCAGCGGCAGCTGGAAAGCAGATACAAGTAGGTGATTGGGTCAGGGTCAAGGTTCACAAGCGCAAGTGGACTGACCCCAGGTGGACTGGACCATACGAAGTGAAGGAGGTTACTTCACACTCGGTTCAGGTCAAGGGCAAATCAGGCGCGACTTGGCACCACCTGACACACTGTGTCCCAGCACCGGTACCAACCAGAACACTGGGAGAAATTCGCACTGATTTGGAAAATGTATCAGAGTCTAGACGCTCTCTAGGGGACCCTCATGCAAACCCCGCCGACCGAGGTCGGCAGCGCTTCACCTGGAAAGGGGTGGGATGTATGAAGAAAACTATGATGGGGATGGGTATGGGCATATTTGTTGCCTTACTGATGTGGGGGCTAGAAACCGGGTATCAGACACACCAGCACCCATCTAATTCAACTGCCCCTTTTCCCTCTCCATCCCCGAATCAGACACACACCCGAACAAGACGTAGCACCCCACCATTGGTCCATACCAAAGCATGTGGATCCCAACTCATTCTGAATTACACCGCAGGGACCACTACATCATACACATTTGACTTATGCTCCGTCATAGGCTGTACAGGGAATCCGAGTAGGTGGCGTGAGTATGATGTCTACCTCTGCAGCGATCCCTGGTTGGTGGACAGTTGCGAGACCAAGGGATACCCGCCACCAAATATGGAAGGGGCGTGCAGCAAATGGGATTTTGTAACTAAGTACACCGGAGCATGGGTCCCCAATGGTTTGAAAACCACCAGCCCAGAGTATAGGTGGTGGAGCAAAATTAGCCTACAGCGAGACTTTAGTGCAACTAACCCTCTTACTCTCTCAGTAGACAACATAACAACAAGTTCTAACGGTGGAACCAGGGCATGGTTCATCTTAGGCGTCGACGTCTCATACTTAGATTCCATGGCTGGCATCCAGATCAATATATTCCCCAAGGTAGTGAACAACCTCGCCCAGCACACGTCTGCCCCAGCATTGGCATCCCCATCTGACACCGGTCCCGTAGTGTTTTCTCAAGATTATACAGAAATGACTCCCCTACAGGTCTTGCGAATGTCCACCGGCTATGGCAATGATAATGTTTGGTTAAATTGGATCACTGATAATGCTAAAAGACAAAATATGACAGGGTGTGTGGCCTGCGCCTCCGCCCGACCAGCCATGTTCACCGAGCCAGCCCCTCTCTACCCGCAAACTGATCTTTATGGCTATGCTTGCATGATAGGTCTCACACGGCAAGCTACGCCCACAAATTGCGCCGCACTTGCCGCGATATTTCCACCTATCGCAAATGAAACAAAAATGGGCCAATTTTCCGCAATTAGAGGTCAGGCAAACAGGTACACCTGTTTCAATTTCACAGCAGTCAGTCCACAGCTGAATGTGGGCATAATTCCCCCTGATTGGTGCAAAGAGACCCGCAATGGCTTAGATATTGGGCCCTGGGCCAGAGCAGGTCTATTCTATTACTGTGGAGGCCTGCGCTTAGTACCTAGAATAGAAGCGACCAAAACCATTGGAACTTGTGCAATGGTCAGACTCGGAATGCCCCTTACCCTAATAGGTCGCAGAGCAGAACGGACCGACGATCTAGCCACTTCCCTCACCAAACGCAGAAGGCGACACATTATCAAACGAGGTGTTGCCTTAGGTTCCTTCTCGCTCACCGGGGGCCCCACCTATATAGACTCTATAGGCATCCCAAGAGGCGTTCCTGACGAATACAAACTAGCAGATCAAGTTGCGGCAGGTTTTGAAAACATCCCCATAATCTCAACCTTCTTTCCGATCACTCCCAACAAAAATGTGGACCGCATAAACTATGTCCATTACAATGTTTTGCGTCTCGTTAATGTCACTAGGGATGCCGTTGAAGGTTTAGCCGAACAACTCGCGCCGACCTCTCTTATAACTATGCAAAATAGAATGGCTTTAGACATGTTGTTAGCTGAAAAAGGGGGTGTTTGCTCAATGTTTGGAGACATGTGTTGTACCATCATTCCCAACAACACTGCCCCAGACGGTTCGGTCACTAAGGCCTTAAATAGTCTGCGCACCCTCTCGGAAGAAATGCATGTGGCCTCAGGTATAGACAACCCATTCTCTGAATGGATGGAGAGTCTGTTTGGTAAATGGAAGACTCTAGTTATGTCCATCACCGTTTCTGTCTGCATTTTCCTGGCCATAATTGTCACTTGTGGCTGTTGCTGCATCCCTTGCCTTTGCACCCTGATTAGCCGGCTGATTACTACGGCCCTATCAAAAGAGAAAAGCCCTCCTCCGTATGGGGCTTATCCCCTCCTCTTCGATGGTCAACCAGCTTCCTATCCAGACGATTCGGATGATAGGGACCTAAACATCGAGTTACAGCCATTGAATGAGTAGTTCCAAAACATAGAGTTCACACCTAGCAGGTGTGAAAAGGGGGATTTGTAAATAAAATATACATTCATTCAATGTTAAACACAGCTTATACGCGGATATGTGAGTTCTAGTGCAAGAAGGTCAAAAACTCCAGGCGGGGCACTCTCGCGCTCGCCTGAACAAAGTGGAAATACTAGAACTCTGAAGGATAGCTTTTGCCCCAGTTAAATGTCACAGAGCCTTACAGAGAACCAGATTCAACCGCCAGCTCCATCTTAGAGATAGAGAGAGGGCGCCCTAGCATATCTAGCGCCTAGCTTATCTAGTCGGCCGAACATAACAATATGCTGTTACATCAACATGCATACATACTGACGTACCAGAGAAGGCGGTCCCAGGACGTGAGCCAGTGTGGGCGGAGATGCCCAGAGCTCCAACGAGGTTCTTTGAAAGCTAAAAACAGAGCCACCTCCATCTTTGCTTTGACCAATAGGCGTCCAGAGGGCGAACCTATACCCTGCTTGCGCTTCCTGTCAAAGCGCCTTTTGTTTTACCTTTTGCTTTAGGTCCGTGCACGTATCACTGCTGGACATAATACTTCTGTCACAAATAAATCTTATTGCTTGAATTGAGCTAAACGCCTCGACCTAAGTCTGTTCACATGAGTTTAATTCACAACACTTCATCACAGAGAACATTTATAATTTAAACTGGAATAAAACAACGAGAGTAAACAAAGATGGAGAGTTAAAGGAGAAGAAAGAGAGAAAATTATAACTTAAAGAATGTTATGAATAAAGATTAAGATATTTAAATAGAATATGTAAACACAAATATTTCACACACTAGATTGTTCGACTTAAAGTCTTAAAGATTCACACATTTATATTATTATTAAACTCACTACATGTGAGAATGTTTACATCAGTTAAACCTTTTGTTCAGGAAATCAATTGAAAGCTGAACCGGAAGTATGACGAAGTTACCTGATAGGCTCCGCCCACACAGGTGAGTCAGAGGTTACTGTCATCTAATCTGATGTTCCATCGGAACTGTGACTCAGATCAGAGTATCTGCTGAGATAGCTCCTCTTTCTTTATACTATTTATTGGACTTTCTCTATTATTTCTTTTCTTCAATGTTTTTAATACAATTTTTGATTATTTTTAATTTCATATTTTATCAACTTTTAAAAAACCCAAAATGAAACGGACAAATATATGATGCCATGTTTATAAAATAAAATCCAAACCAAACATCTTGCTTAAAGGTATCCTTACAAAATAAGTCTAAAATAAAATAAATCTGTGAATATACATTAACTGTGTAAATATTTGTGTGAAAAATATTTTAATGACAGTCTGAATCATCTACAAAAACGCTTTTCAAATTAAAAGCATATCATTTTGTTGAAGTCTGGAATGTTAGTTTGGATGTATTTTGCTGTTTCATATTGACAATCTGTGAAATTGTACATGTGCAATAATTAAAAATAAAATTTAAAGATCTGACAGCTGACATGTTGAAACTCTTTCAAGTGTTGAAACTAAATTAACGTTCTCATAATACTGCAAAGTAATCAGTAATACCAGCTGTCCAATGAATGTAGAGCAATAATAATCACAATATGAGATGAACCATCAGACATCGGTGATCATGTTTTTGTCTTCAAAGGTCTATCTGAAGCCATTATTCAGCTGTGAGAAGCATTTATTTGTAATGTAAAATTTAACATTTTTTGTTTTTAATTCCACTAACTTAACATACTTTTTTTGTCCACTTTGTTTATTTTATAATAATAAAAAAATCTTCTTCCCCATTTGTGCAATGCATTGTGGGAGAATAGTGTCCACCACTCACAAACTGCTTTGAATAAACTTTATTGAGTCCCTTCTGAGAACAGACGACATGTTTTATTATCTGCAGCTCAGACGTTCTCTCTGGAAGACGTGACGGGAGGAACTTTATTTTGAAGGGCCCACGGACACTCAGCGTTCTCCTTCCAGCTCTCCTCCAGCGTGTCGTACACTTCCTGTGGATCAGCGATCAACAACGTGATCAACAACAGTGATCAGGAGTCAGAGTGGACGTAACGGAATCACGAGTCACCTTCTTCCAGATGGGGAGGCTGGCCTTCAGCCGCTCGATGCAGTGACGGATCGCCTGCTGGCCGTCGTGGCGATGAGGAGACGAGATCGCCATGGCAACGCTGGCCTCGCCCACCTTCACCCACCTGAGGGACCAAGTCCACTTTAAAAAAGATCAATACTGCCGCCTCAGCAGCTTTAACCACAGGTAGCATTAGCAGTTAGCATCATCGTCTCACCCATCAACGTATCGATATTATATTAAGAGACGTATTGGTCGTGTGTGTTCTGACCCCAGACGGTGGTGAACACAGACGTGCGTCACGGTTGGCCAGCGCTCTCTGATGTCATCACACAGCTTACTGAACTCTGATTGGGCCATGAGCTCGTAGGCCTCGTAGTCCAGACCAATCACCTTCCTGCCGCCCAACTCGTCCTCACGGGTCGTACCTGCACACACACACACACACACACACACACACACACACACACACACACACACACACACACACACACACACACACACACTTAGCTTATTGAACATGAATAAACGTATTTAATGGATTGAATGAATGAATAAAAGTTGAACCTATAAACATTGAAATGGCTCCACAGGAGGAGCTGCTGACGGCATCAACCACTTCCTGTACTGACAGCCAATCACGGCTCAGCTTGAAGACGTCCCTCCGCTCCTCTGACTCGGTCATCTGAGACAAAATACATCTAAATAATTACCGTTCATATTTATTGACTTCATTAGAACGTATTAAATATTGATCCAAGACGTTTAAATCATTCGATAATATGATAATGTTCTCAGGGTGTTTTTTAGACTTATTCATGTTCAAACACAAACATTCCTGTTCATGGATCTGAAACATGTGATTGGTCCATATGAATAACTGACTCCTCCTCTTTATCCTCCGCTGAGCGGCGGCACCACGGCGACCTCGTCTCCGTCTCCCAGAGTCACCACCTGGTCACCGATGGCAACGTACTGATGACGCACCGCAAACACCACCTGATCCTGGAGGAGGAGGAGTCTATACAGACACACACACACACACACACACACACACACACACACACACACACACACACACACACACACACACACACACACACACACACACACACACACACACACACACACACACACACACACACACACACACCATGATTATTGTGAATAAATGTCTCAGTCCAGACAAAGATCTGATCAGAACTATTGATGAGAATCGATCAGCAGCGTCACGTGTCGTTGATCTTTATGTTGTGGATGTTGATGTTGTTTACGTTGTTGATGTTGTTTATGTTTACGGTGTTGATGTTGTTTATGTTGTTGTTTATGTTGTTGATGTTTACGTTGTTGGTGATATTTACGTTGTTGTTGATGTTGTTTATGTTGTTGATGTTTATGTTGACATTGTTGATGTTTATGTTGCAGTGGACGACCTTTAGTGACCTCATCTCGGTACCTCGGGTGTCGCTGTAGCAACAGGCTCCAGAGGTCCCGGCTGCTGATTGGTGTCGGCACGGCAACAATCTCCTCCTCCTTCACTCCGGTCAGCTCCACGCTCTTAGCGAAGTACAACACACACACCTGAAGAACAACAACACACACACCTGAAGAACAACAACAACACACACCTGAAGAACAACACACACACACACACCTGAAGAACAACAACACACACACCTGAAGAACAACAACACACACACCTGAAGAACAACAACACACACACCTGAAGAACAACAACAACACACACCTGAAGAACAACAACAACACACACCTGAAGAACAACAACACACACACACCTGAAGAACAACACACACACCTGAAGAACAACAACACACACACCTGAAGAACAACAACACACACACCTGAAGAACAACAACACACACCTGAAGAACAACAACAACACACACCTGAAGAACAACAACAACACACACCTGAAGAACAACAACACACACACACACACACCTGAAGAACAACACACACACACCTGAACAACAACACACACACACCTGAACAACAACAACACACACACCTGAAGAACAACACACACACACCTGAAGAACAACAACAACACACCTGAAGAACAACAACAACACACCTGAAGAACAACAACAACACACCTGAAGAACAACAACAACACACCTGAAGAACAACAACAACACACCTGAAGAACAACACACACACACCTGAACAACAACACACACACACCTGAACAACAACAACACACACACCTGAAGAACAACACACACACACCTGAAGAACAACAACAACACACCTGAAGAACAACAACAACACACCTGAAG